>JAYEVG010000072.1:0-129348 GCA_036346395.1 Hsuehochloa calcarea | reverse complement strand
AATCGAAGGCACTCTGTCACGCTTGAAGACGGAATTTGTCCATTCTCCCCGATGGCCGTGGTCGCCGATAGTCGAATCCACTTCACCGAGCCTTCTCAGAATCTTCCCAAGATCACCAAGATCTTGATCTTAGCGCATCCATCTCCGATTCCTCCCATTCGTAAACTCTCTTGGCCATTTCGCCGTATAAGAAGTTTTTTTAATTGTTGATGGCGGAGAAGATGAAACCTAGTCGAGGATGGAGAAAGCAAGAGCTCAAGAATAAATGGAGTGATTTGGGGAAAGGTAAAATCCAAGTCTACCTCCCGGTAAGTTTTTATAATCAAGACGATCTCTCGCCGCCTTTAAACCGCTCTCGCTTATAGGTCTATGAGAGATGGTTGTACCGCTGGCCGAACCGCTTCATCGGACAAGTCTATGAGAGCCGTTGCAATTCCCTGATGGTCCGCTCGAGAAAAATAGGTGCGTATTGTCACCTCCAAGCGAAATTACATTCTTGACCAAGTCTTTCTAGTCGGCTGAAGTATCAATCGGAAGAGTTTTTCTCCGATTCCCCTACTACGATCACCGACCACTGGTAGGGTTTTTATGACTTTTGATAGTCGTAAGCAACCTTCCGACCAAGCAAATTCCTCGTCAAAGCAAAGACTCAAATGTCGAAGAGTTTTTCCTTCGACTATCATTCTACGACATTCTCATGGTCGTAAGTCCATTTACTAAACCTTTACCAAGTACGTTACTTTCACTTGAAGTCGGGGCTAGATGACGAGGATCTAATAATCCTTATTTTATCTTTTATCTATAATTCTTATTATGGGTAAATATGATGTCACATAGTCCCTAGAAGTACCCCTTATATCTATAAGGGAGAGGCCTACCAAGTGATTGTAAGTTCTTCTACAATCACCCCATAGTCGTAAGTCGTATACAACTATATCATGGTCGTAAGTCCTTCTACGACCACTACATAGTCGTAAGTCCTTCTACGATCGCTACTGGTCGTAAGTCCTTTTACGACTGCTACCTGGTCGTAAGTTCTTCTACGACTAGGTAAACTTCGACCACCTTATAATCAAACCTACAGGCGAGTGGGTCCAATTGATTAAAGAATCCGAACGGTCTACACGCACTATTATTCCGCTTATTAATGGTGTGTGATTACCCCATTATCTCTGGAAGATAATTGCCAGACGGTGAAGAAGCCGAGGCGCCTGTAATTATCGCCATCATGCACCAAGCATCGATTAATTAGGCGATCTCCCGCAGACAAAACGGCTACTTCTTCACGACTATATAAGGGCATCAATCAGAGGGAGAGGGACACAGCGAACAAGAGCTAGTCAAGTAGAAACACTAGTGCGATTCTCTGTAAGAGTCTTAGTCTTTTACTTGATCATCAAGAATACCATACACAGGATTAGGGTTATTATTCTCTCTGAGAAGGCCTCGAACTGCCTAAACATCCCGTGTCAACTACTCGTGATTTCATCTCTAGGAGACCCCGAATCAAATAATCTTTACGTAAGATCGGTTCTAATACACCGGCAGCCTGCATTCAAGATGATCTTGAGGCCGATCGTTTATCCCGAAAAGCCAAAAGGTATACTTTGGTCGAAGGAGTCCTCTACAAACGAGGAACCCAAGGGATACTCATGCGATGCATTCCGCAAAACGGGAATAACACTCCTTCACGATATACACAAGGGCATCTGTGGGACACATGCTTCCTGTAACATTGGTTGGTAAAGCCTTTCGACAAGGTTTTACCGCACTGACAGACATGCACGATGCTAGGAGGTGGTTAAAAGTGTGTCCAGTGCAATTCCATGGTAGGCAAATACACCAACCATTTCAAGCATTATGGACAATACCTCTTTTCTTGGCCTTTTGCACTGGGTCTCGATATCCTAGGACCGCTTCCCAAAGCTCCGGAGGTTTCAATTCCTTTGTGGCTATTGACACGCTCACAAAATAGATTGAAGTCGAACTCAGAATCGGATAACATCGTAGTAGCAAAAGGTTCATGATGAGATGCGTAATTAGTCGATTTGGAGTTCGAAGTCTGATAATTACGCATAATGGTAAACACTTCGCAAGTGCAAAATTTCGAAAATTTTGCGACGAAGTTGGGTACCAAATTATGCTATGCTTCGTTGCACATCCCAAAGCAACGGGCGGTCGAACGTGCAACGGCCAAATAATACGAGGAATTAAACCCGAGTCTTCGACCAGCTTGTTAAGCGCTCGGGGGCTTGGGTACAAGAATTACCCTCCGTGTTATGGGCAGTTCGTACGACCACCAGTCGAGCAACAGGAGAAACACCATTTTTTCTAGTGTTCGGAGCCGAAGCCATGCTTCCTCCGGAGCTAAAATTATGGTCGACACGAGTTGAAACTTTCAACAACTCGCACTCAGAACAACTTCGAGCAGATGACATTAACCTACTCAAGAGAGGAGAAACCTAGCCTTAATCCGCTCGCAGCCTAATAACAAGCCTCAAGCAGATACTATGATCGTAAGGTCCAACCTCGCAGCCTTGCTGTAGGTGACTTGGTATTGAGGCTCTGCCAATCCAAGTCTAATCGGAATAAACTTTCCCCCAAATGGGAAGGTCCTTACACAGTGGTCGAAGTAACCCTACTGTGGTCTCAGACGACTAGCGATGGAAGATGGACGAGTTCTCTCAAACTCTTGGAACATCGACCGCCACGCAAATTCTATGTGTGACCAATTTCGTGCAATAAAGTCCAGTTCTTTCTACTTCTCTTGCCTTATTTTTGAGTAGTGCTTTTTTAATCTTTCGACTATAATCCAAAAAACACCCAGCTTTCTTTACACTGGTCGAAAAGCGAGTAACGTCATCTAGTCGAAACTTCTCCTCTCGCATGTGGTTCTCGCCACTAGAAGGAATTTCCTAACATCGACTACACTACTCATTTTTGCCGCCAATACAAAGAGCTCGGTTTTATCCAAATAAATATTCTCAAAGCCAACTCTCTCAATCTTAGTTTATTTTTTCTGATTTCCAAAAATATTCTAAGTAGAGTGCACTTGATACATTTATTCGACCACCTTTGATGTACTCGCTCGCTTTAATCGGTCAAGGAAGAGACACACCTAGTCGAAGTTTTTCCTCTCTCGCATGTGGTCCCGCCCACTAGAAGGAACTTCCTAGCTGCCTCGCCTCCTACTTTTTGCTACCGAAAAGACTTATCGAATCCATCGTAAAAGGGCTAACGAATTATTAAAGTCTTCAGACGCTTGCTTAACTCAAGTTGTCGTTTTGGTTTGATTAAACTGCCTGGAGATGGTAACATCACCTAGTCGAAGCCTTTCTCTCTCAAGACGTGGTCCCGCCCACTAGAAGGAACTTCCTAGTGTCGAAGTCGCTTTCTACTCTTTCGATCAAGTGCTTAACAACCATAACAAAAACTATAAGTTAAACAAACCTCTCTTTGTTTTCGTAAACCTCATTTCAAACACTATTTACTTAGATTGTCTAAACAATCTAAGCAAATAGTCGGGGCTAGGATAAAGTTATTAATTTGACTTCAATTCTTAGTCTTTCGCTCGCTCATTATCTTTTGAATTACTAACTACTCGACAAGATGATTTTCGTGAAACAAGATGGCCTAGGATAAAGTTATCAATTTGACTTCAATTTAGTCTTTCATTCGCTTATTATCTTATGAGTTACTAACTACTCGACAAGATAATTTTCGTGAAATGAGATGGATCATATATCACTCATAAATGATATTGTCCTGCCTTACAAGGTAGTTACAAGATTACTCAAGGGGAGAGCCTAGGTGCATTTCCTCCGCCACCTTTTGCCAACCGATTGCATTTCCTCAATCACGATTTGCCTCTCGATTCTGAGCAATCGAACTCGCTTCAATTGGTTGCACATTACATGGGGGATCTTGAGCTTTAAGTTTCGCTAAAGCGTAACTTACTCCGCCTCGATCGCCTCCTTATTGATTCAAATTTTGATTAGCCTTCAGAGTGGTTACCATTTCTTGCAATTTTCCGACTTGTTCCCCAATGGTACTTGTGTGAGCAAATATAGTATCTTCTCGAGGAGTTTTTCCTCAAAATGTAGCTCACTAAGCACATTGTTCAGAGAGTGATGTTGCCTTCAAGACTAGTCTTCATCGACTCCATCTCCGTTGGGTACAAGTCAAGCCTCGCAAGTTTCTTGTTTTCACCACTTGTTCTCAAAAGAATAAAATCGGTCAAACGAAAATAAACTGGAGGAAGATAACACAAAGATAATTATAGGTAAAAGCATTTCTTACCTACTAATTGAGAATCCAGCTTAACCTCTTCTCGATGGGAAGCAATGGTTTCAAAGGCTTTTTCTCCTATGCTCGATGTCCTCTCAGATTCATCTTAGCGATGCGATGGACTCATTGTAGATTAAGGTTTTCTTGGATTTCAAATTTCGAGGCTTTCAATTGACAAAGAATTTCGAACAAGAAATTGGCATTAGAAAAGGAAAATACTCAAAAGGATAACAGTAAAGAATTACTTACTCGTTAATTGAGTTCTAAGACCTCGAGTTCTTGATCCTTATTCGTGGTAATACGGAAAACCCCGAATGACCAAAGCTTTTTCTTGAACTTGTTCGAGCTTCCGTGATCTCTTTTCTTTATCCGAGAAGAAATGAGAGTCGGTAAAGGTTAAAGATCAAAATCGCCTTAAGTTCAAGACTTCATCGCTTATTTTTTCCGCAATCTTTTAGATGCAGAGACCTCTCAAGTCTATCCGAGAGGACTAATACTTGCTCCTTAGCCTCCTCGACTCTTCTTTTTCATAGTCGAGTGAGTCAATAAGGTCTTCGTGATCACCGCTTAACCTACAAAGAATGTAAACGAAGATAAACGCTGACTAATGGTTGTAAGTACTTCTACAACCAACGACCTAGTCGAAGTTTTTCTACGACTACGATATAGTTGTAGTCTTTCTACGACCACTACCTCGTCGTAAGTAGTCGTAAGCTTTTTACGACTAGTACTTTGCCATGAGTTCCTTACATGACTATTCTCGTGAAACATTATACGAGTATTTAAGTCGAAAACAATTATGAATGATAAGTGACTTACCATCTCTCGCCTCGCATGAAGAGTTGTTCTTTCTCCCTGTCTTAGCTCTTGAAGTTGTCGATGGTACTCACCGACAACAAAGAATTTGCTCTCGAGCTTTCTCGCAAAAAGAAAACAAAGGAGAAGAGAAGGAAAGTGACATATATAAGTATTTTGAAGATACTTACATTCATAGTCGCCCTAGCAAACATCGAATATACAAGGTCCGGTTCGCGCAACTTATCTATCCTCGTGACTTTGTCCCACCACACCTTCTCGAGGCGCTGTTATCAAAAGTATTCTCCGTATTGGGAATATCTTTGGGATGGGGATTCGTCACCAGATCTGTGAAGGTAAGACCCTACGACGGAGGCAGCCCAAAGAAGTCACCACGAAGTTGAAATTTTCTCCTTCCGGTTCTCAGAACTTCTCTTGGGTAGGGAAGAAACGCCCTACAATTTCCTTCCCAGGCGGTGCACAAGTCGGTCACCGCTTGACCAGAGGCTTCCATAGTCGCCTCGTTGTTTCTACGACCTCAGATGTGAGCGCCACCTCAACAAGAATACCGCTACTTCATGGGTCGTGAGCTACGACTTCAAAGCATGTGGAGTCACTCGAGTCTCGACTTCATCGCCACCGGGCTAAGGGTGATGCTTCGACCACCTCCATTGCTACCTCCTCGCAGAGTCGAAGGATGGCAATGGACTTCTCAAACGAAGCATTCCCGGGTTGAAGAAGTCGATCAAATAAAGAAAAGCAAATCAAAGTTGTGAAGAAGAAAAGGTAAATGTCGTTTTACACTTTAGTAAATTTCACATACTTTGCACCTCGGTCTTAACCAGAATTTTGGGGCAATCCTCCCAACGGAGGACCTCTTCTTCTCCACGCACCACGCCCGGTCGAGGTTCAACATCGGCTCACCACGACCACGCCCCTGTCGTAGAGTTTGGACAGAACCGAGCTCGTTTCTCGATTTTCCTGGATGGCCGAGATCGGCCTCGACCATTCCAAGAGCAAAGATCGCCTCGATTGCCAGTGTTGTGCCGATGCAAAGATCGCCCTTCATAAAGACACAAAATCTTTCCAATTCTCCTTTTCAGCTTGCCTAACAAAACTAGGAGTGGCGTAAACCTGCGAAAGATTCTTTGTCATAACAGAAGGTACCTTAGCCTTGCGAGGTTTGCGCTAAGAGATTCACCGCCTCAACCTCCTCGGCCGATGGTCATGCCTCGGCTTCAGATATGCCTACAAATGCCGCAGTCTTGTAGAGGGTCCGTCGAAAGACCGAGCTTGAGCTTGCTCCCCTTGTCTGCAGATTTTACAAGTCGACGCCTCTTAGAGGGAGGAGCGAGTTTTGTCTTCGACAACCCAGCCAATAGTCATCAAGACGACTTCTTCGTCGTCCGACGATTTTCCATGCCTACTTTCTCGTATAACAAAACAGAAAAAGAAGAATCACTAATTAGTCGTAAGTTTTTCTACGACTAGTGCCAAGTCGTAAGTTTTTCTCGACTCTTTCTTGATCGTAAGATATTCTACGATCACCATTAGTCGTAAGTATCTTCTACGACTATAAAGTCCTAAAGAAAGAATCAACTTTTGATTACCTTTAGGCGCTCTATCCTTTCATCTCGGACAAAGCCGCAATGACTTGAGGAACCGCCTGAGTGGCGGAGACTTCGCAGATGAGTCTCGACTCAGAGTCAACCTCACCTTGTGAAAGATCCGTAAATGATAAGAATATTAGACAAGGTTGAGAAAGACCAAACCAAGAGCTAAGTCAACAATTACTTACCTCCTCGTAGTCTCTCGGTTGTCTCCTCTTCCCAGTATCTCCACATAGGAGATGCTCGCTTTCTTCAGAGGACTAATTCTGCGGTGATGAAATCCTTCACCACATGCCATCCGGCCACCCTTTTCCTTCAAGTCCTTAATGGCTTGAATATAAGGGCTAATCCGAGATATCTTCGGGGTCGAATCCCATGAAGATTTCTTTCAGCACCTTCCCGAAAGAAAGGTCAGTCTTCAGAGGTGACCTTCCAAAGAGAACCACCTCTTTTTCTCCAAACGCCACGAAGACCGGTGAAACTCGAATATACTCCTTCGACTTCGAGTCGTGGAGTTTCAGACCAGACTTCCGCTGATTCGATTTGTCGAGCCATCCCATAATAATATTGGAACAACTCGAGATCCGCTGGAATCCCTGTGTACGCCTCGCACAGATACACGAACACACTCAACATGGTAATGGAATTGGGACCTAAGTTCACCGGCCCACCCCAAAGTGTTCGAGTACCATCAGAAGAAAGGGGCTGGCGAGCATCAAGGCCGCGACTCACATACGCTTGGA
The DNA here is from genome assembly GCA_036346395.1 of Hsuehochloa calcarea. NCBI lineage: Eukaryota > Viridiplantae > Streptophyta > Magnoliopsida > Poales > Poaceae > Hsuehochloa > Hsuehochloa calcarea. Next base: position 121,913 of record JAYEVG010000072.1, on the reverse strand, counting down.
AGACGGGGATTTGCCCATTTTCCCGATGGCCATCGTCGCCTCGATAGCGGAATCCACTTTACTGAGCCTTCTTTGAATCTTCCCAAGATCGACCAAGATCTTGATCTTAGCGCATCCATCTCCGATTCTTCCCATTCGTAAACTCTCTTGGTCATTTCGCTCGAAGCAAGAAGTTTTTTGATTGGGTTGGCGGAGAAGATGAAACCTAGTCGAGGACGGAGAAAGCAAGAGCTCAAGAACAATGGAGTGATTTGAGGAAAAGGTAAAAACCCAAGTCTACCTTCTCGTAAGTTTTTATGTAAGATCGGTTCTAATACAATCGACAAGTTTTTACTTGTAAAGTTTTTACCAAGGCACTCCTTTGAATATTAATAAAATTCTTTATTATATTTTTAATATGTTTATCGTATTTTTCATAATTTTTATAAAAAAAAAATTATGACTTGACCGGACCGTGGGGACTCACGGACTAAGTGGGCCGTAATCGGTATGTTGGGTTATGGGCTCTGACCGGACCGACTCGACGTAGCACTTGACTAGGCCGCATCCCCAGTAACGTGTGTCGTCATGTCATGATTCATCTATTAGTCGATGGATCATGCCGATATAGATCGGGCTGTACTGTGTCCGTACCTCTGGCCCACCATCGAGCTCTCCACTGCTCTTCCCCATGGAGACCGAGCGAAATGGGGGAGGAACTTTCGTCGTCGGCGTCTCGATCCACCACGTGCTCTGTGGCCTTGACCAAATAGTGGTAGGGCCACTAGTACCTTCTTTTCTTTTTTTTTTTGTACTAGTGCACACTCATTAGGGTTAGACCGTGACACTCGTATATAGCACTCATCGCACGATACGATCAGATCAGTGGATAAGACAGTGAGCACCTACACTTCCATCTGTCCTGCCCAGCAAAAACTCTAATTAAGCTAGTAGCCTAGTATACTAATCACTGCACCTATGTGATGTGTAGTGGTAGTAGTGTCTCCTTTAGCTAAGTTAATTTGCAAAAATGTAGTGGTGGTAGGAGGTGTGCACTTTCTTCTCCTTTTTTGCATATTACTATTTGTTATCCTCATGCATGCGTGGTTTAATTAAGGGATCGATCCAGAACAACATCCATTAAAGCCTAATGGAAGCTCCGTGAGTGAAAGAAAGTACACCCGTCAGTCGTTGGATTGCTATGGATATGGACGATGATATGCATTACCCTATAAATAACGGTCACTTGTTGAGTTGCGTGAGGAAGCCACGGGCAAGATAGATAGATAGACAGATAGCTCAGCTAGCTAGTCCACCACACCGAAAATGGCGAGAAGCAGCAACTCTACTGGTGCAGTGGCCATCCTGCTGGTCTCCACCCTCGCCGCGCTGCTCTCCCCAAGTCCAGCGCTCTCTTCCTATGCTCACCGTCACCACGACGCCGTCCTCTCTCCGACTTCCACGCCGCCTCGTGCCCGCAGCTGGAGGGCATCGTGCGCTCGGCCGTCCGGGCCGCTCTCCAGAGGGAGATCGCCCTCGCCGCCGGCCTCCTCCGCATCTTCTTCCACGACTGCTTCCCACAGGTAATTGATTTCACCTGATTACCACTACTGGTAACTGGTAACTGATTACGGATCGACTAGCCAACACGACGCGCGGTGCTGTTGTACGAACAGGGCTGCGACGCGTCTGTCCTTCTCAAGGGCACCAACACGGAGCAGACCATGGGGCCCAACACGACGCTGCAGCCCAGGGCGATGCAGCTCATCGAGGACATCCGCGCCAAGGTGCACGCCGCCTGCGGCCCCACCGTCTCATGCGCCGACATCACCGCCCTCGCCACCCGCGACGCCGTCGTCGCCTCTGGGGGGCCATCCTACGACGTGCCACAGGGCCAGCTCGACAGCTTCGCCCCTGCTTCCGAGAACGACGTCAACAATCTCCCTCGCCGGCCACCGCCAGCGTCTCCGATCTCATGTCCGCCTTCAGCAGCAGGGGCCTCCGCGACCTCGCCGACCTCGTGGCGCTCTCCGGCGCGCACACCGTCGGGAGGGCGCACTGCCCCTTCTTCGCGGACCGGTCCGGGCGGCAGGACGACACCTTCTCCAGGAAGCTGGCGGCCAACTGCAGCAAGGACCCGAACCGGCTGCAGAACCTGGACGTGCGCACGCCGGACCTGTTTGACAACAGCTACTACATCGACCTGATCTCCAACCAGGGGGTCTTCACCTCCGACATGGCGCTGATCAAGGACCGGAGCACGGCCCCGATCGTGAGGCAGTTCGCGCAGAGCAAGGACGCCTTCTTCGCCCAGTTCGCCAGCTCCATGGTCGAGCTCAGCCGCGCGCCGAGGCCCGCGGGGAACGTCGGCGAGATCCGGCGCAGCTGCTTCGGGCGAAACGGCCAGCGCGTCGCCGGCGAGGAGGAGGGGTTCGCGGCTTCTGCTTGATCGATCGAATTATGGTGTGTGACGTAAGGTATGCCGGCCGTGCGTTAGCGTGCACGGCCGTACGTAGTCAACTGCCCTGCCCTGCCCTGAGTGAGGTATGTCGACTTCAGCGCGTGTATGTGCCCGCCGTGTGTGCTCCCTACTTTCCTTCGTGCAGTGCAGTAAGTAATAAGGCTTCCACTGCTATTAAAAAAAAGTTAAAATACTGAACACCAGAAATACAATCACAGCCGGGTAATTGATCAAAATTGTTTGTATTAAATATAATCGTAGTTAATTTTGTTTAGCTATCGTCAGATTATCGATCGTGCTAAGAACCGCCTATAAAGAAGTAATATCTCGATGGTTCATATTGGGAACCGCTCGTGATAATCGTAGACTCCACAAACGGGTTTTAATTATAATCGCTCGTGATAATATCGCTCACCTCCGATGAGTTTCTTCATCGCCAATGTGTGTCTTCGCCACATCAATTTCGCCGGCCCCGACGTGTCTCTTCGCCTCACGTGCCCAATTTATTCCTTATTTTACAAAAAAAGATAATCGCCATCGAAGATGATCATCCGGACATCACTCTATACACACTCTAAAAGCGTAAAAGTCCACCCTCTTCGCTTCCTTATCGCGGCATTGATGGCCTACCGGTCATCTTTACGAGCAACTCTCCGGTCAGATGTCATGGATGTCGCGGAAGGACATCAGGTCAACAATGTCCTCGCCCTTTGTTCGAGGATTTACCAGAGCGTGTAACGCCACCTCCGCCGCCTTGACATCCTCCCCGCCACGCCTTCCGGTGATCTCCTACTCCGGCGAGTTAACCTCGTCATCGACGTGGTCCTCCACAACGACATTGCACGCCTCTAGGAGGCTTGCCGCGCTTGACCGCTTAATCGAGGCTGGCGCACCGATTCGACCTTGCCGAGACCCTCAAGTAAGGGAAGAGAGCCTATAGACTCAATTCTTCTTGATTCAACATCGGAGGTCGGGAGACACTCGAACGAGCGTGTTAACGGTGCACACATTTTGGGCTTCGCTTGATGATCCCAACCATCCGATGCCTATGCAGATTTATCTCGCCACTAGAAAAACTTTGATTATTTATGTTTCTATATTTTTTAATCTTTGTAAGAAGCGATCGACCACGTTGTTTGGTCATATATAAATACAAAATAAATAAAAATCGGTTGAATTTGTATTTATCGTCTTCTATATATGTAAACGGTCTCGATATAACGATATGATGACATTATCGGCGGTGGAAAACAAGTAATACATGTTTATGTGCTATATATCCTAATTTGCATTTATGTATATGAGAATGTGTCATATGCGTGAATTTGTATTTATGTATACGAGAATGTATATTATCACATACGACTATTTATCGGAACCGTCATGATGTATATTTATTACAAACATTCTCGTTAAAACCTTATGTGAAAAGATAATATCACAGATGGTAAAGTACAAACAATTCATCGCTTAGAGATTTTATAGAGAAATATAATCATAGACGGTCTATATACGAAACCATCCCGTGATGCATAAGCTATTAGCTGGTGTACACAGCTGGTAGCTTATGCACGTACTCTTAATATATTAAACTAATTATTCATCATTTCTGTTTGATTTGAAAAGATCACCAACACTGCTCATTGAGCCTTAATTTGCGACCATAATTTGTAGGGCTGCAACGCGTCCATCCTTTTGGCCGGAGCCAACAGTGAGCAGCAGGTGCCCGTGCCGCCGAACCTGACGCTGCAGCTCATCGAGGACATCCGTGCCCGGGTGACATCACCGTGTCGTGCCCTCGGCTGGAGAACATCCTAGGGTAGTCAGTCTTCTTTGGTTTACCTTGCAAATTTCTCCTTTTACTATATATCACCCGTTCTCGAAATTCCGCTGAAATTAATAAATATAATAAAAACTATTTCTTTTTATTCTTGAAATAAATTAAATATTACTTTTTATTCAAAAAAGTAAAACAATATTTTTTAATCCGAAAATAAATTTTCGAACCAGACTCAACCTTCCTGTTCGATCGTGTTAGAAAGTATTTTAGTAGTTGTTGTATTCAACACTCGTACAGTAGTTTTCAGTGGATCAGAGCACATGCAACGTCATGCGAAAATGTGTGCATGCAGCTTGACTTGTGGGTACGTAGGGTCCTACGCACGCATCCTATTCCTGCCTGACTGATGACTCGATCTAGCTTATAAGCGTCAAGATGAACTATACTAGCTAGTACAGAACAGCACGTGTCCGGCGAAATTTTACTAGTTTTGTCTTGCAAGTGGCAAAGACATCTTCCGAATTGAAAGACACTCCCCCAAACGTGGATTCCTGGCCACTGCTATCAAAATCATCGAATACTAGTGAAGTCATAAAAACAGTTTGCTATCAAAATTTAGGGTTGTTTGGTTCGCGGCTCTAAAAAACCTCATCAAATTTCAGTAATGTCAACAAAGATTTGGTCAACCGGTGATACTTCCTAAACCGGGTATCCAATTAACAATCTGTTTAAACCATCGTAACCCTTGTGACGAGATCAAGATCAGGTGGAGCAAGCACGATGTCGTTGCAGCCTTGTACACACGCGGAACCCTGGCTAGCAATCGCAAACACCTTGGAAGCGGAAGCAGAGTGTTTATATAATATCGCTGCTTTGTTTGAGGGGATCGGGAAGGACGAAAGGTGCTTGCTTGCTAGACGTAGAGAGGCTGGTGGGAGAGGAGTCTTTGGTTAAACTGGCGTGTTTTATATTTGTAAGAGCAAAAGTAGTTTTGTTAAATGCGAAATTGTAAAAATAGCCCGTGGTAGCACTTTCGGTCCACGGCAGGCCACTTGCTGTGCTTCGCTTCCAGGTGGCATTGAGATCGTGGTAGGGACATATGTCCGCTGTCTAACCTAACCGTGATACTGATTTTGTTATTACGGATTTAGAGAGGCTATTTCATCGTACTCAGCCGTAGAGATAGGTAGATACACGGGCCCTGGGCCTCCTCCGAGAATATAGTATAATTATAGCAGTGAATGGCCCCTGTCCGAATAGACATGTTGGGCCGGAATTGTAGTAGCCTTCAGTTTAGGCCAACACAAGCACGACTTCACTTCCTCTCAAAAACAAAGAAAAAGAACAGAAGTACATGGCTTGTGCAGAGTGAGTCGTATGTATAATGTAGCCTCCTGTTCTTGGTGCATTTCCCATTGTGAGCAGAGCAGCAACATGTATTAAACCTACCACAGTGGAGTAAAACGTCTGATGATGCGACTGTACGCTACCATTGATTGTGCTTCGACCCTCGCCAAATCAATTGCCCATTCTTGTACGCTAACATTGATCGTTTGACCTCAGCAAGCTCAACTCATAATACATGCAATTTTACTCGGGTAACAATCTCACTCGAATTACAGGGACCTACGCATATTAGTACAGTCTACCGGGGTCCCCGGCCAGAACCACACGTGCAAGTTGTTCAGAGCATTGCATTGTCTAGGGAGCAGGGTGAGTAAGCGGCTAAGCTTTCGTGGAAAAGGCGTCACTGCTTCCTTTGATGATACAATTCTCAATAAAAAAAAGGCAAGACCTCTTGAACACACTGCTTTCAGTTATATTCGAGGCTTCTACCAGAACATTACCAGTGGCTAAAATGGTAACGTTTTGGTACAAGCCTTGCCTGCTGACTGTTGATAACAAGGAGATCTTGCCAAAAAAGAACAAAAGAAAAGGGAAACAAGACAACAAGGAGATTTTGCGTATTGACCAAGGAACCTGCAGCATGCGTATTGCAGCACTAGTCTACCAGCAAAAAGACAAGGCCCCCATTCAAACAAAACACCTTGCACATTGACCACCTCACCTGGCTGGACCTCGTAGAGACATTCTAGAACCCTTAATATTTAAACTCACATCAAAATCACTAGAATCGTGAAAACTCCACAGGTAACTTATAGTTTTATGCAGTGATGCACTCAGGTAAAGGATAATCGAATTCAATTATCAGCTGGTACCAGAAATAACCCATTTTACCATTGTAGGCTCTAGTCCTCTTCTCTTAAAACCATACACTGAGATCTCCTCATATGTATCTGAATTACGAACAGCCAGCGTCTATGAAGATACTTCTTAAAGGAGTATATCACTAACACAGTGCCAAAAAATTGCCTTCTTGCTATGGTGCAATTTTAACCATGTAAAAACAGTGCCATTGCATTATTTCCTTTTGCCTTTCCCTAATTGCAAAATTGTCTGTAGCGGTAGTTATATAGATACGAATTGGGCATCCTAGCATCTCATGCAGTGGCCTATGAAAATGTGGCCTTTTTCAAAAATGGCTCTCATGGTAATCTGAATCTAGGGACATAAATCAAGAGAATACATCACAAAATTATATCCGACTTACTATCCCTACTAGGTTACTACAAACAACCTTATTAACAGAATTCCTTTATACCAAGCATAGAGGTGTACCATATAAAAAACTAAGATTTTCACCTAGCACTGTGGAAGACAAATTCATTGCCAACAAGCATATGTATGCAAGATACAATTAAATTTGAATACAGGACCAAGTAAGGCTGACCCAAACAGCTCATTGCCATCATGATCATCTAAACTATGATAGAAGCCACAGCAGCAGCACACAGCAGCAGCATAAGTACTTTATTGTACACTAAGGATGTAATACCTAATTATTCCAAATGGGGTTATGTTCCTTCCATTTGGTTTTCCTTTTTTTTTTTTGCATTATTGATGACAGACCATCGACAAAGAGCGCATTAGACCGTGTCCATTTCAAATCTAAATACACACAGGGAAAAGAAAAGGAAAAGATGGAAGAAAGAAACCATTTTTTTTACTAAGCCAACCAAAATATATGTGTATTAATCAATGAAATGCTGTTTTATTTCTTTGCAGATCATGTAGTATATACATTTGTTGGGCACAAAATGCTGATCATACCAGTAGCATTGCCTCACAAACCCTAAACTGGCCCTTCGGAAAACATAAAGTAGTCACACTCACAACCAAGGATCGAAATACCGTTACTGGACGAAATCCCGGCAGGGGACCGGGAACGGTAACCGGCTGGTTACCGGCCGATTACCGGTTTTCCGGGAAAATCCGGTTGAATTTCGTTTAAATTTGCTTAAAAATCAACCGAAATTTGAAATTTGAATTTGCAAACTCCGGAAAAACCGGCCAGGATTTCGTTTCCCGCTGCCCACCAGTAAGGCCGGTTACCGCCGGCCGGGATTTCTATCCCTGCTCACAACATCACACCATAATTCTGTTCGACTGTTCCACAGACTAATCATGAACAAAAACCAATCACCGAAGTGCTTAACATTACCAAACCGAATTAGATGAGAAGAATGAAACAATAATATTAGAGCATTAGTACGAAGCACTGCCCAAGTAAGGATTCACAAGCTAGAAAGGAAAAAATAAAATAAATAAAGAACTCAATTTATCAGAAGGCCACGCCTTTATGCAGACACATGTATATGTAGTTGCTAACTTATGCAGAGAAAAGCTACCTCATTTCAATCGGTGGTGCGGCTGCATTTCACACAATGTTCAATCAAGCGGCATCACAACAAGCAACTGCCTGCCTCCCTCTTCACTCGGTGTTGTGCGGCCTACTCAAGCTGTCAAGGATATCTGTCCGGGTGCGCGCAATCCGGTGGAACATCTCCCGCACCTGCCGCTCAAGCGGGTCGAGCCCGTCCTTGAGGGACTCACACACCTGCACCAGCTCCTGCGCGGCCTCCCGCACCTCCGCATCCTTCTCCTCGGCCAAGGGGAACTGTGAGGCGTCAGTGATCTCAATGAGCTGCCGCGAACACCGCTCGATCTGGTGGATCTCCTTGAGCAGCCCGCACGAGTGCTTGCGCTCCTTCTTCTTGGACTCCTCGAGGATGCGCTCGTAGAGCGTTGTGACGGGGCCGGCCCAGGGGAAGTTCCTGGGCGCTGACAAGTGCGCCTGGAGGCCGCGGTCCTGGCACGGGATGGCGGCCACAAGCGCCCAGGCGACGACAAAGAGCACAGCACCCATGGTGTACACGGCGGAAGCGAGGCCTCCCGTGGCAGCGATATCGTGCGCGCGGGGCACCGGTAGGCCTCCCCCGATTGCCTGCAGCTGGCGCGCGGCTGACCACGACCGGGACACGCTCCACGAGAGCGACCTGAAATGGGAGCCAGAACCGGACCCTGAGCCGCTTCCGCTGCTGCTCCGGCGGTGGTGGCCGTGGCCGTGCCCATGGGCGTCCCTGTTCGCGCGGCCAAAGGATCGGTTGCGCTGGCCCACGACGCCGCCGCCGCCGTCCTTGTCGTCGAGCATGAGGATGGTCAGATCGGTGAGCGCCTTGCGGGCGCGGCGGATCTGGCCCTCCCCGAGCGGCGCGGCGGGGCCGGGGGAGGCGAGCGCGGCGGCAGCGATGGCGAGGTGCTTGCGCCACTGGCGGATGAGGTCGAGGCCGTCGCGGAGGGCGTTGCAGAGGTCGAGCGCCTTGACGGCGCGGTCGAAGAAGTCGGCTACCAGGCGATCGAGCGGGGGGCGCGCGGCGGTGGCTGCCCCGCAGCCGAAGAAGACGGCGCGGAACTCCTCGAGGCAGATGAGGAAGGAGTCGAGGAGGCGGCGCGTCCAGGCGATGGAGAGGATCTCCGGGGCGGCGGGTTCGGAGTCCGGGAGGAGGTCGAGGAGGAGGTCGGCGGCGCGGCGCTGGAAGGCGTCGATCTGGAGGTCGGAGGAGCTGGCGTGGGTGTGGTGGTGGCGATAGGCGGGTGGGAAGGGGGTCTGGTCGCGGCGGAGGGAGCGGCCGAAGGAGGCGGGTGAGGAGTCGGTGGCCGGCATTTCTTCTTCTTCCACTACGACTCCCTCCCCTCCCTCCTAGAGAGAGAGAGAGAGTATTCAGTCTTGCGCTCGACTGCTGGGAAGTTGGGTTGGGTTGGGTGACGCCGAGGAATAATCGTCTGTCTGTCTCGTCTCCTACAGGCTGCAGACTGCAGTGCAGTAATAACAACATTTTTTTTTTCTTTTTCCTTTAATCTATCCGACAAATTTTTTATTTATGATTTTAGCCTATTTTCAACTCGTATTTACATAAATAACTGTCTTTGAAGCATGTTTTCACACCCCCGCCACGTCGCCAGTTGTTGCACGGTCGGTAACGCCTCCGCCGTCGCCACGTGGCCTCCCCTAGCAAACTTTTTAAAAAATTATTTATGTATAATTAATGTAAGAATTTTTAAATATAGCAAATGAGTTCAAAAAATTATGAATTTATTTCGTTGAGCCTTTTGATCCAGTGTATTTGCTTGCGTAATTTTTTCAAAATTTAATTCAAAAAAAATCTAATCCATTCTTTTTTTTTCTCAAAAAATATATAGATTAATGGTTGCTTATACGTCCACCTTATGACAACCATAATATATTATTTTTTTAGAAAATTATTTATGCATAATTTTTGTAAAACTTTTAAATATAGCAAATAAACTTAAAAACATTAAACTTTTTTGTGGAGCCCCCTAACAAAGTTTACATACTTGTGTATTTTTTTTAAAAAAAATTATACGTTTTGAATTTTTATCAAACATTTATTTAAATGTATTGTTTGTAGGAATATTATAATATAGAAAATAAGGTCCAAATATTATGAATTTTTTAAAGGCTCTTTACACAGTGGACTTGATTGTGTAATATTTTTCAGAATTTTATATGTTCTGAAAATATCTCAAAAATTAAGGGTTTATATCTCAAAAATTAGAGTTTTATGTTTCAAAAATTAGGATTTCATGATTTCATGTGACTTGAAATGTATGAAGTTTAGTACCACATGGACCACTCTAGGTACAGGCGTGCATCAGAATTGCTATAACAGTAGTGACAAAATTTGAACTCTTATAGTATTACTAATCATACTACTATTATTTAGATTTTTTGTACTATAATGTTTTCTTTCACTCCGAGTAGTACTAATCATACTACTGTTATTGGCAGTATGATTAGTACTACTATAGGAGTTCAAATTCTACTTGGAGCGAAAAAATATTATAGTACCAAAAATCTAAATAATTGTAGTATGTCAACATGGCTGAACCTTCAAGGCAAACTTATGGCTTTTTATCATGTGTGTATAAAATAATATTATGGTATTGACAATATTTGCATTGTAGCTTTTATCAGGTGTGTACAAAATTACAATAAAAAATTAGGTGTGTCCTATTGTGGCTTTTATTATCAGCTACATTGTGAGAAAATGAATTCACAAAGATGCTTCATATTATAGTTGATCCAGTGTATTTGCTTGCGTATTTTTTTCAAATTTTAATTCAAAAAAATGTAATCCATTCTAATTTTTTCTCAAAAAAAAATCTACAGTGTGGTTGCCGCAGTCCACCTTGCGACAAGCATACTGTAGCATTTTTTTTTTAGAAAATCATTTATGCATATTTTTTATAAAACTTTTAAATATAGCAAATATTTGCATTGTGGCTTTTATCAGGTGTGTACAAAATTACAATAAAAAAATTAGGTGTGTCCTATTGTGGTTTTTATTATCAACTGCATTTGTGGCTTTTCAGCTACATTGTGAGAAAATGAATTCACAAAGATGCTTCAGATTATATTCAAATATAGTTTGCCATCAAGGTGTAGCCTAATTTTTCAAACCTAAAACCCTAATTTTTGAAACATAAATCCTTAATTTTCGATATGTTTTCAGAATATATAAAATTTCAAAAAAAAAACTACACAATCAAGTCCACTGTGTAAGGAGCCTTTCAAAAAAAATCATAATGTTTGAACCTCTCTTTCTATATTACAAGATTCCTACAAACAATATACTTAAATGATTTTTTGAGAAAAAAAATAGAAGGTATAAATTTTTTTTACAAAAATCACACAAACAAGTACACTTTGTTAGGAGAATCCACAAAAAATCATAATTTTTTGAGCTCATTTGCTATATTTAAAAATTCATACAAAAATTTATGCATAAATATATTTTTTTTAAAAAAAAGTAGAAAGAAAAACCGACGTGTGTGTGGGTTTGCCGGAGGAGGCCACGTGGAGGCGGTGGAAACATTAGCGCACGGCCGCCGTGCGACAACTGATTTTTTTTTTTTGCAAATACAACTATTTTCTGTAAATACGTGTCAAAAATATGCCAAAACGACCAAAACTCCCTATCCGACTGCTTTGTATTTACGACTAGTACATTTCAGTTGAAATTCTTATTATACTCCATCTCAGCAGGTAGAGCGTGCAAAAAAATTTGTGTGGTTCTTAGGCAGCTTTGAGATTCGTATCCCATTTGAAATCTCTACAAAGCTACCAATGTAAACCAACTTGAATTTACACGCTCATAAAATTGTAACATACAGCTCCAACATGTGCATATATAATTACATGTCATGTTTTCGAACTAGAGACACATCTCTAACATACAACAAGCAACACGTCGTTCTCACTCTCCTTGTGCTAGCGGAATCAAAGGAACCAACAAGCTATTTCTATTTGCGGCGTTAGTTGCGGTGGCGTCATCCACACAAATTAACAGTGGATCATGCGGTTTCGTGGTCGCTTCTTCCTGTAACTAGAGGTGAAAACGGATCAGATACGGACGGATAACGGTTCTGCTATATTTGTTTTCATATTTTTTCCGGATCCGGATACAAATATGAATACCCTGGGTACGAATACGGATACGAATAATATCGAATACGAATTGAAATGAATATGGTCGCAAATATTTTTTGGTACATGAAAATCTCTTAAATTGTATGCCAAAATTAACGAAAACATATAACTAGTTTGTTTGATGCAAACATTCATGAATTGTTCATATTTTCAGTAACCACACATAATATTGGCACTAACAAGTTGCATTAACTAGTTCATCACAAAATAACACTTAATTTACCATATCTAACTCATAAGTTATAACTCACAAATAGGGATGAAAATAGATCGGATACTTTCCGACCGATTCGGACAGAAACGGATTCGTATCGTCTCGGATCGGATTTTTCTCGGATAATTTTTGGATCAGAAATGGATTCTGATTTTTTTTTGTCGGAAACTGAAATGAATACGGTAGATATGCTATCCGACGGATACGGATACTGATACGAATTATCCGGACAAGACCAAATCCGGATATCCGGATTTTGGCCCAATAGAAGAGGATTTCAGCCCAAAAGAGAAAATGAGATTTTAATTAATTTTTGAATTTCAGAAAATACAACAAAATCAAATATCCTTTTAGAAAATAGCAAATAGAGTTAAAAAATTCTTAAAAAAAATCAAAAAAATTCCTTAAATTATTTTGAACATAATAAAATTAATTCCAAGTTAAAGTTCGTTTGTAGTTTTTCACATAAATTATTTTTAATTTCTAAAAAATATGAACAACCTTTTTGAAATCCAGAAAATTTAAGAAATTATTTTTTTTATTTCCACTTTAAATACAATAAAATCCTAGAAATCTCAATAGATTTTTTTTAAACATTGAAAACTAGGAAATTAAATAATTAACTTTATTTTATTACTTTTTTCTTTTTAACCAATAAAACTCTTTTAAATATTAAAAAATTTAATAAAATAATAACTTTATTAATTTTATTTTTTGGTAACATACTTTGAGATGTTACAGTCATTTGTGTATAGATTAACCATCTAGCCTGATCAATGTTAGTGTGAACTAAGCTTTATGTATGTGATGAACTAAGTGTGAATGTGTGATGACTTGTGACTTTGTTGATTAAATTTTTTTAATAAAGTTATTATTATTTTTGAATTTTTTGAGATTTAAAAGATTTTTCTTGGTTAAAAAGAAGAAGAATAATAATAATAAAATAAAGGCAGTTATTTAATTTTCTAGTTTTTAATGTTGAAAATAAAATTTATTGAGTTTTCTGAGAATTTATTGGATTTAAAGTAAAAAAAGGAAATTTTAATTAATTTATTGATTTTTTTTGGATTTTAAAAATATTTTCCCTATTTTTCAGAAAATTAAAAATAATTTACGTGCAAAAATAAAAATCAACTTTAAGTAGGAATTAATTTTATTAAGTTCAAAATAATTCAAGGAATTTATGTGTTTTTTTTCTAGATTTTTTTAAACTCTATTTGCTATTTTCTAAAAGACTGTTTGATTTGTTGCATTTTTTGGAATTCAAAAATCAACAAAAATCTCATTTTCTCTTTTGGGCCAAAATCTAGATATCCGGATAATCCGTATTCGTATCCGTATCCGCCGGACGGCATGCCTACCGTGTTCGTTTCCGTTTTTGACAAAAAAAAATCCGAATTCATTTCCGATCCAAAAATTATCTGAAAAAATTCGATTCAAAATAATCCGAATCCGTTCATGTCAGAATCGGTTGGAAACTACCCAATCCACTACCTGTAACCCAGCGACGACGACACAAGCTGAGCTAGCTCACGTGTCAACAAAGGAGCTCAAGCTTGCTCAACCGGGCAGAGAAACCGTCAAAGTCACGAGATATTTGAAGTTTGGTTGGCCCGTGGTCGTCGTCACTATTCACGTGTCAACACGTCGATCAACTAGTACGGTGTTGCTGGCCTGCCCTTAAACGAATCGATCAGTTAGCATTAGCTAGATGCAAGCATCAGATTAAGCCGATGACACTGCATGCTATCCCATCAACTAACGTAACAGCTGAGACAGCTAGTGGAGTACTAGTAGTGTGAGTAGTAGTGTACTCAACTCCTCCACCGGAGGGAGACAAGGCATCTGTGCAAGAAAATGGCAGGCAGGCAGGCAGCCAGATTCAGATTGGGACAGCCTGCTCCTCCTCCTGATTCAGTATGCTGTCTTACTACAGGCAAGGGAGCAGGTTATACAACTACATATTAATAACTGTGTCCGAATATACAACTACATATTAATAACTGTGTCCGAATCCCAGATTCGGACACTCTGTCTCTGCTATGGGATTCGGACACTCTGTCTCTGCTATAATACGACCCATGAAGCAACTGGACCAACAGGGATAAGTACAGCTGTAGCTGCAGATGGCGTGGAGGTTCCCTTGAAAAATGCCGCAGATTGGGTTGATTGATTATTACGAGGGCCGTTAGGTCGATGACCAATTTTGGTTAGTTGGTTGGTTGCTCAAGGCAAGGCCTCAACGAAGGTCACTAGCTATGCTAGATCTGTAGTAATGAGTAGATGTGGTCTGGGTATAATGCTGAAAGGTCTCCCTCTCTCCCCCAATTCAGATCTAGACAACCTAACCATGCAAATATGCAGATTTTTCTTTAGCTTCCAGAGCCATTTCCTGTTCAGCTAACAGTAGCAATTAACCTGTGGCATATTATATTTCACATAACAAGCGTTTCTATGCAAATTTGCTGATGTCATCTGGTGGTTCAACTCCTTCCAACTGCATAGCCCAGGCAACATGAAATACGGGCATAACACATGAAAGCTTTCTGATCTTGTCCCTTGCAAATATCTGCACCTCAACCCTTTTTATAGGTTTAATAAGCACACTGGGATTGAATCAACAACATGTGCACATGCACAGACAGAGAATGCTCCTGTACTTGATACATACATTCTCAAGCTCAGACTCGAATAGAGTACCGTTCTGATTGCTATTCTACTGATCTATTCACAGGCCAGCTTGGTGTCAAAGCTTGTCAAACAGATTGCGAAAGCCTGGAAGGCCGACAACGGGTACCGGTAATCCATAGTGAACGTATCCTTTGCAACTTTGCCGAATTGCAAGATCACCGCATCATGGTTGGACGATGAAGAGGAACTGGGGGACTGGGAAGACCGGGGCTGCTGTTGCTGAGCAGGCTGCGTTGGCTGTGAAGGCTCAGAAGCTGCTCCAGAAGCTGGCTGTGGAGCAGCACCTATCAATTGGAAGTTCTTAACTGAAGCCACCGTGACACGGCCACGGAAGTTGAGGCACCAGCATTGCAGCTGCTCATGCCACCTTGGTGCTTTGTTCCGGAGAACCAAAGGCTTCTCCTTGTCTGCATCATCGCTATCTTGCAGAGTCCCTCCCCCAAACTCAGAGAAGCGAGAACTGCTTAAGTCTGTTGAATGATCTGCAATGGAGTACTTGGAGAAGGAAGTTGTTGTGCTGCGGAAGGACTCCTCGAATAACCTCGGGAGGAGCTCTCTAGGTTGGCCAGGCACAGTGCCATCAGGCTCTACTGCTGATGCTGGGATGGAATGCATAGTGCATTGCATCCGCCTTGGTCCTCGGGTGCCGAGCACATTCAGATCATAGTTCACCTGTGCAATGGGGTAGCTGCCAGACGGAACTTTTGGGGAAACTTTCCTAGAGGAGAACCGACGGCTGGTCCGTTCTTGCGAGCTAAGTGTCCCAGCATTGTATGGAGGCTGCGTGTCATAGATGATAAATTTGGTGCCAAGGAAATTTGACCTGCGGTACCATGATGTATGTTAGATATACATGCACGCATTTGTGACCAAAGTGATCCAAGTGACAATGTGGGCAAGGAAGATTGTTGTCGAGAAACTTTACCTCGACTTTCCAATGTAGCCGCTACTTGATCGGGAGATATTTTTAGAATCCATAGAAATGATGTAGTCAGTATATGTTGTCCGCCGACTCCTTTTAGCTGCCAGTAGGAACTTCCCATTCTCATCAAGCACAGCTGCAAGATGCAATTAAAATGGTTAAGAGTAATGTGCATTTTGTTCTTACTGTAGTAAAATAATACCACTTAAAGCCCTGCACCAAATTTGCTTGCAGATTTGCAAATGTAATAGGTCATCTCTACAATTTCATTGTGGGTGGTGAAGGCTTTTATACAACGGGAAACATGCAACTATGACACGGCACACCTCTAGTTGCACTTGAAATTTAAAAATCATTTTGTATGCAATGGACTGAAGCAGCATAACTTTTAGCTGCAGGAAAGAAGAAAAATGGCAAGCAAAGAGTAGCAGGCACAGACCATTAAATGGTAGTACTGAATAGATATGAATGAATAACTGCAATCTTCATATAAAGTCATATCGCCTTGAGGAGGCAATGGAGCTAGTGTATGTTGTTTATAAAATGGTAGAAATGAATGGACAGGCAGAAACATCATGGAAGACTGGCCTGAGGGAAATAATTACCGTATGACACATGTAGCGCGTGATGAAAATAAAATTATACTCAAAGTGTTAATTTTGATGTTTAAAACTGATAGTACTGCCAGAAGTTTTTACACAAGAATAGGCAAAAAAAAACTGTCGCTTTTAAATGTGAAGACAAAGATTCGACCACCTACAAGGGTAATGACATAAAAGTTTCTGTACTTTCCTATTTGTCTGTTCAATGGCCATATCTAATGTAATGACAAGAGAGTTATAATTTAATGAAAACTACTGCTTAGGAGATCAATAGGAAAAGTGTAACATAATTACATAAACATACCAGAGCTAAGGCACAAGTAGAGATGATAAGTTAGTTTTGACTTGTCCCTTTTTATGAAACATTGGATTACTCCATCTCGAGGTCCAGGCTGTGCATGAGACATTCAACCAAGTGTTAAGAGATAAGGAAATAGCATATCTAAACAAGAAAAGATGGATAACTTTATGAAATTATAGGGAAAACTTGAACAGAATATTTCAATGCAGAGTTTTCTTATTACGAGGGAAAAATGATATGGCAAATGAAAAGAAAAAAAGCGCATGTGATGCACAAGGTTTAACCCTCACTAACATTTGTGAACCCAATAGAATATTCAGATCGAACTCACTCATTACCTGCTTAAGAGATACCGGAAACGTGAGCTTTCCGCACAATTCAGGGTTTCTCACTATATCCTTGCACATCTCTCTCAAGTTCTGCAAACGGAAGCGCAAGCAACAACGTCCTTGCGGGATGGCCAATTGCTCTCGTCTTCCTCCAACCTTTTCATCACATCATCAAGTAATTCAGGAGGAAGGCTAGCCCACCTGCTTTGCTGAATTACCACAAGCCTATCCCAGAGCTCACTTGAAGATCCACGAGACTTCCCTCTGTGATGGCCCGAAAGGCCTGAGATGCTTGAAATTCTCACCTCAAAACTCCGCCTTGATAAATTTCCAAAGCTCTCCTGAAATCACGAACTATGCTCGAAAAGACATCTTTAGATGTGATGTAAGCCTGAGGTAACCAGCCGCAGCACTTGATACCAGCAAAAAAGGGACAAACTGCAATTTACAAGTAGCACAGTCATCAAAATCTTCTGATATAAGCCCAAAGGCACTGCTATCAAGAATATACAACACAATAGAAGATAGCATAGATTCTCTTACATTTTGTTCCTATCTGGCGGTAAAACCTCTTGATGTATCGGGGACAAAGACCATGACGGATTCACAGTAGTGCCCTGAATGGTAAATAAGAAAGATATGTAATGGGAAACAAGAGGGGGCAATCTAGAAGTCAAAGCTGCCAGAATTATAGCTCTTAAATTAACCATGCTTAAAAGCGATTGTTTGTATGTATGAACATATGCTGCCGTGTTGAGACTTAATAATGATCCAGTGAAATGGCAAAGCATTTGCAATCGTGTGACGAAAGTCAAGCCCAATCTAGAGTACACTATTCCTACTTGAATAATCAAGAGCTTTGCCTATGGCCCGCGGACTATCACTTAATTGGTCTTCCTTGTCGTATACATGATACAAAGATCACCAAACGGGGCACAACTTGTCTGATAGTGAAAGGCCAGCAGAACACCTTATTAGACCTAGTTACAGAACATCCATGGTCAGCAAAATCAACCTTTTTCTTTTGGTTCCAAGCCTTAATTTGCGCGTTGTGGATTAACGAGTACGTTTAGGCATCGTGTTAACATGAGTACGTATATATTTTAACTTGACAAGGGAAGGCTTTGCTGGAATCTAAGAAACGCCGGAGTGAAAAGGAGAGGGTCTTTTCTCCTCAAATCAAAAGGAGAGAGCTTTGCCCAAATCAAGCAAAGAAACCCAACGTCAGGAAACAAAGCGTCAATCCAGCAATTGGCACCGAAATAAAAACTGGTAAAAAAGAAGTTGAAGCTGGAGGTCTTGCACACAAAGCCTCAAATTTATCCGGAATTTCCTGCCGGGATTAGTTAATTAGATGCAAAACGAAAGCTTTAACGCAAGGGCCGCGAGAGCAATTGGGAGGAGGACACAGTTTTCTTACCACTGACAGACCCCAAATCGGACGGCCAATGCCCAGAGCTCAGAACCCCAGGAAAGCTTCAGTTCTCTGCTCCTTAGGTAAGATCCCAAAAACTTTTACACCGAAATCTTGTTCAATCTTCACACTGAGACCACCACAGGAAAGACTTCCACCTTTTCACCGCCAATACCTCAGAAGTTCACACTGAGAACATGCGAGAAATTTCTTTATCGACAAACAAGATTTCCACTCAAATCTTGGCCAGCTCCGTTGTTTGCCTCGTCAACCTTCGAAGGCCTTCAAGAAGATGCGGCTTTCCACACAAGAACCATCAAAAGAGGTAACTTTTGAAGAGAAAAACAAAAGAACACTCGTAATTGCTCACGAAGAAGTTGCAATTGCTGTGTGACTCTGTGTGGCGATGGGCTTCAGTAGTTGCGAGTGTGTGCGGAGGTGGGTGGGCGCGCAAGAAAGGGAGTGGGGGCGAGGCAGGGAGGCAGCGATCGATCGGGTTTAATAAGAAGAGACCAAGGTGGAAGGAAGGATGTGGGAAAAGAAAGGAAGCCAGGACAAAAATTTGTGAAGAAGAGGATTAGAGGGGCCAGCTTGGAAACCGCCTTCTCCTCTGCCCACCGTTTACCTCTCCCTTTTCCTTCGCTTTGGTTTTGGTGTTTCTTTTTTTTGCCCCCTTTGGATTTTGTTGGTTTCTCAAACCTCTCATTATCATCCCAAGACCATTAGGCTTCGCATGTGGCCTCTACTCTCTCTTTTCAAATGTTCCTTTGATATTTCTTGACCTAGTACACACGTGCTAGTCGTTAAAAAAACATCTATGGTAGCACCATATATTATGGAAAAATTTGGCCTTTACCACGTAGCTGAGCGGTGAAACTTGAGCTCTACTTCTCCTAGAGAGAGCCAAGAAGATTTTACGATGTTGTGTACATATTATGTGATTGGAGTTGGAGACTTTTGCTCCGCAAGTCTTCTTTTCTGACTAGTTATGTATTTCTGCAACTTTTTTTGTGGCAACAACAAAGTTTTTTTTTTCTATATTGGAAAGTCAGAATCCACTTTCGCTGCCAAGCCTAATCTGACGTGGAGGGCACTAAGATAAAAAATAATAATGTGGAAAGGCCACGGCTCATGGCTGCTGAACACGCATGAATCGCACAAGTGAAAAAATGCGCATGCATCTTGTTTGATTCCTCGGTATTTGAGAATGGGGGAGATCATGACAGTTCGGCTACTGAAGTGAGGAGTAGAAAACCCCACAGTTACAGTTATTTGAGATTGAGAATGGGGAGATAAATTTGGACTGTGCTTGTACGGAGTCCAGTCCTGACGCGACTGCTGGCCCAGTCCTGAACGACAAGCCGCAGCTGCGAGCAGGGAAGGCGGTTCTGCGTAGCTATCTGTTTGTTATGGATGAACAAGCAATCCGTCTGGTACAACTCCTACCGGCACCAGAACTGCTCCGTTCATGTCAACACCACTGCATTCAATGGATGTAGCTCACCATCCACAACATGGATTGACTCTGAATCTTCGTATTTGACAGGAGATTTTTCGGTGGAGGAGGGAAATGCTCTCTTATGTGCTCTTCTGAAGAGAAATGGCCTAAAATTAATCCACAGATCGACTTTCAGTTACTAGCATTAACTGTGTGATGCAGAAAGACAAGGACAGCCACAAGAAAATGCAGCAGGCAAGGCAACCAGCCTAAAACATTTCCTACGCTGGAGCACTAGCAGGTTCAAAAATATCTTTACGTCCAATACCCCTGTTGGTCCTGTACACATGACCTGCGATCAGGGAAAGGAAATAGCAATAGCTAAATGATGGTGCGCAATATCGGTCAGCCACAGAGCACAGGTTATTGGATCTAATCTTCCACAAAAACTCAGAAATTCTACGTATTAAGGGGCTGCTCTTTGGGCAAAACTAGATAAAGTTGAGCAAAAGGTCCCAGAAATACCATTGCTACTCGCATCTGCTGCCCCTGCTGAAGTGCTAACGCGGAGATCGCAGAAAAGTCTTGGGAGACAGAAATGCCTGAACCTAGTGTTCATTTCAGAAACACGACGAAGTGAGTGTGTGTAACCATCAAAAAGTTCAGGATAAGAAAGAAGAAAACATTATAACACCAGAGACCATTTCCACCATGCAAGGAAAAGGTGTAACAAAAATATCTCGAGATTTTTTTTTTAATCTCAGATGCTATCATTTGGTAGTGTGGTGTACTGATGTGACTTCGTGCCTATCGATCAAATGTCAGTCTTAGATATTGGCATAGACCTAAATATTCTCTTTCATGGAGTTCCTTTTTCCCGACGAAACAAAAAAATCTGAGCGCCTTTTCAGTTCGGCGGTGTTAAGATAACCAGCACGGCATGGGTTTGCAATCAGATTGAATAATATTGGGATAGTTTCACGTCGGGGGTGAAATGATATATATCATGATTTATAAAAAGTGACGGTGTATTCATATATTAGGCAAATTATTTAGGGGATGGCCCAAGACCCTTTGTTTGTTACTCTGTAGTTGCGCTTGCGCTTGCGGGTAGAGCAACCCAACGACTTAGGATCGGGACGCTGGTTAAGTGGTCCCGGGGTTGGATGCTAGTTTAGTTGACCGATGGCGCTCTGCATGATTTATAGGTTTGAGTGTGTATCCACCTATCAGGTTAGTTTTTTTGTAGGGAGAAGACCCAAGACCCTTTGTTGCTCTGGAGTTGGGCTTGCGGGGCACTCTACCCGCAAGGCCAACGACACGAGGGCGAGATGCTTGTTTAGCAGCCCGATGGTATTGTGTTACAATTGGTATCAGAGTCTAGGTATCACAAATACATCTTAGACCTCACGGTTGCCTGAGAGCGCATCCGATGTGTGGGGGGTGATTTGCTAGGATAGTCCCACATCGGTTATGGGGGTTGTCGGAGAGCGCACAAGATTTGTTGTGATAGTCTTACATCTGCTGTGGGATGAAATAGAACATAATTTGTAAGAGTGAGGGTGTATCTACTTATTATGCTAGTCTTTTGGAGGAGATGATCCAAGATCCCTTGATTGTTACTTTGTAGTTAGGCTTATGGGTAGAACAGCCCAGCGACTTGAGGCTGGGATACTAGTTTAGCGGGCCGAGATCAAACTCAGATGCTATTTAAGGGAAAGTTTTGATCGGCGGCAAAATATCATATATAGGCTGGTAAGGCCAAGCAAATGAAAGTCACTGTACATAGAAGCATAAAGCATCATCGAACTGCTGACAATTACATCCAACCAAATGGTCCAAACAAATGTGGTTGCTGTTGTTATTGTTTGCAGGTAAGCTAGCTGGCTTGCCGCTTCCTTTCCTCCTTCGATCTCTCATATGTTGGACAAAAAATATATTTCACCAGGCTCTGAATCTTTGGAGATTTTGATAGACAATATACTACCGTATACTAGCCATAGCTTACTCAGACCAGACTGTCTACTGCAGAAATCAATGTTGGGAACTGCATGCGGCAATGCAAAACCTTGCTTGCCCATGCACAAATCAAATAAGAAAAATGTAAGAATCCAAACTCAGGATATATAGTAATGTAATTATCTTTATTTTCAATTCTAAATCATTTGGCACGCTACGACTTGTGATGTGGGCAAACTGTTCTGTTATACCATTATTTCAGGTGTGGTCAAATCTGCCACACAAGCCCTTAGCTGTGCGCCGTACAGCGTGGAGGACTGACGTGGCAGTAGCCACGCCCTCACTCATGGCGTGACAAGTCCGCCTTGTCACGCCATCTTACATTTAAAGATGTATGGACCATTTGACACGAAAGATGAAATTGTAATGGGCAAGTTCACTCTCGTGTACCTTGTTCTTAGTATTTAATTTTCCATGGACTTCTGTTCCAAAATTGTTAAATCTGGGTTGAGATAGCAAGAATTGAACGGTGCTTCCGGTGTGACAAGGGCCACGCAAGCCCTCTAGGCTATCACATGGTGCCCACGAGGGCTTGCGTGGCAGGTTTGACTACGTCGTGGTTGGTGACGTGACAACACTGTTTGGCCACGACACAAGTAATAGCATGACCAAAGGAGTCAGAATTAGAAATAAAGTTTGCGAGAGATTAACTTTAAAATATTATTAAATAATAATAATAACGATGATGATAAAAATAAAAAAAATCCCCTACAGATAACGTTAACAGAGTCACAATCTTTCATGCTTATCAGCACCCAAAGATCGTGCAAATGCGCGCAGTCACTGAATTCATCTGCAAGATAGGAGTAATAAAACTCCATTCATGGGACAGCAACCGGCACCTTCAAGTTGGAGTTAAAAGTTAGAGGGGAAGCTGGTGGCCCATTTTGATGATACCCCAGCCCACTATATACTACCAGCACGATCTAGTTGTGTAGTGATTGGATCAAGCAGCACGAGAGGAGACTTGATACTTTTTGAGTCTGAGAGAACATCAAAGTGCCAAGAATATGTATGTGATGCTCTATGTTGGAGAAGCATTTCACCACCTGTGTTTTCTTTTTGTTTGTTTATTTTCTCTATCGGGCGTATCTAATGCTAAGCTAAGTTTGAGAACATTGTTAATTAGTCCGGCAGAGGAACAAGCATCGATCGATCGTGTCTCTACGGTAGTTTCGGGTTAACGCCCTCCAGCAAATTAATTAAAGCAATCTGGCACAATAATCCACCTCTGCAAACTCCACTCCTTGTAAAAACCTGTAGTGCTAATAAACAAATATAGTGCGATCTTTTTTCAGTTAGATTAGTTTACTTGGGAGGGGAGATAGAGAATATGACTGCCCTTCATCCTTATCCGTTTACAAAGAAGATTGTTCAATTCTTCCAATTGAACAAGCATGCGTGCGTGCAGTTGAACTTGGTTTGTGCATGGATAATCTTCAGAGACGGGAACATCATATTGACAAGTACTATACATTCTAAATTACCCCCCACTTGTTATCTCTTTACATTAGCAACTGCAGACACACGTATGTTACCCTTATAAATGGATCAGTCTTTGAGATGACGATTAAGCGTATCTGCTGAGAAACCATGCAAGAAATGATGAAAGCGTGCATGTCAGTATAAAATGAACTCACAGGTCAAAAACCATTATGTATTTTTTGCTGACAAAGTCCAGCGACCGTGGTGCATCAATCAGCCTTAGAATCTGTTAATAAAAGTTTTGCTGTTAATTCCCTGAACCCTGTAATAATGCACCTTAATTTGATTTCTAATCTGAAAAAAGAAATCGGGGAGGGATGGAGGGTGTCAACCATCTCGATCTGAAAGAAGAGAGAGCGTTCGGTCGGGTCAAAACAAACAGGATTAGTAGTCTAGTACAGCACGGTAGTACGCTACATGGACTCTTCCAAAAGAGAAGAAGAAAGAGACGAGGACAATCTAGGCAAATTAAAAGCATCGCCGTCGCTAGCTTCATGCGCTACTTCAACTTTGAAACGGCCGGGGAAGTGATTGATGATGGGGTAGAAGACGATCCATGTTCTCAATCTCAACTTGTCAATAGTGAATGCAGTGCAGATTATGCAATGCATAGCAGTACAGTAGTAGGATACTACTAAACAAGTGGCTGATCGGTGCGCCTCTGCTGCGAAAGGAAATTGTTGAGCAACCGTCGTTGGCGAGTTCAATCTGAACGATTATCTCGTAGAGAAACTTAGAATCGTAAAAACAATGTAAGAACACAAAACGGAATAGTAGATTGAACATAGAGATATGAGCGGATTTCTGCATTCTCTTTATTGCTATTCTGTAAAACTGTAGTACAATGATTGGGAGTTCCCTTTATATAGTCTACCGGAGAGACGGGGAGTCTATCATGGGCCAGGTCTACCTGACCTGGGTTCAGTTTCTTAACACCCCCTTGGGCATTCATCCATCATATTCATTTCTCATCGAAACTCCATAAAAACTCAGTGGAAAAAATTTAGAGAAAGAGTACATGAAACACATTCTGTTGTGCTGCACGAATTGCCTCATTAAAAACCTTAGCCGAGAAATTCCAGAAAAAACTCGTCAAGGGAAAAAGAGTACAATCCACCCAATTTCATTTAATCTCCAGGATTTATTCTTTGGGCACTCGATCTTCATGATCAGGTTTCAATAATGAGTTTGCGAAGATTCTCTCGCTGAATTATGCACTTCTTTAAGTCTTATCTTTCCAATTTCACGTATGCACCTTTCAAAGCTAGATGCTGGAAGTGACTTAGTCAATAAATCTGTAAGATTTTCACATGACTTAGTATGCAATACTTTAATTTCGTCCATATTTTGCAATTCAAAGCATAGAAGAACTTATGGTTGATATGTTTTGTGATAAGACTCTTCACATAACCCATCTGCACTTGTGCAACATAAGTTGCATTATCACCATAGATAATAGTGGGGGTTTGCGCGATATTTAATCTACATGACTACTGAATGTGGTGAATCATCCGCCGAAGCCAAGAACATTCTCGCGAGGCCTCGTACAGTGCAATGATTTCCAAGTGGTTCGTCGAAGTCAATACAAGACATTGCTTAGACGCTTTCTATGAAATTGCATGTTCACCACATAGTAATTCATAGTCTATTTGCGATTTGGCTGTATGTGGATCCGACAGGTACCCAACATCTGCATAGCCATTCATAGACATGTCTTAGTTCTTTCTGTAGAACAGACTAAGGTCATTGGTTCCTTTGAGGCATCAGAAGATGTCCTTCATTCCCTGCCAATGCATTTGGTAGGTTATGCACTATACTTTGCTAATAGGTTCATGGCAAATGCAATACCTTATTTAGTACAATTTGCTAAATACATGAGTGCTTCTATTGCACTTAAGTATGTAAATTCTGGTATCAGGACTTCTTCCCCCTCTTCTCTAAGTCGGCACAGATCCTAGTCTTGCTGCAAGGATCTTCCGACCAGTGACACTTTCGAAGGGTATGACTTTTCAAAGCCGAATCTTTCTGACACCTTTTGAGTGTAGGTTGACTGATACACTAATATCCCTGCAGTGTATGCTCAAGCTGCAAGCCTAGGCAATATTTGCTTTTACTCAAATCTTTCATTCCGAATTCTGACTCCAAGTAAGAGCTTGCTTTCTTAATACCTTTCAGGGTTCCAATGATGTTCAGATCATCTATATACACTGAGATTACACAAAATCCATACTGGGATCATCGTATAAATACATAATGATTATTTTCATTATTTGTGTGGCCTTTCTTACATAGAAAGTCGCTTCAAGCGATTATACAACTTTCTGTCTGATTGCTTAAGTTCGTACAACGACTTTCTGAGTTTCATAATGTACATATTTTTATTTGCTCTGTCTTGGTTCGGGACAGGGATACATTCAGGTACCTTCATATAAATATCCGAATTCAAATTTCTATAAAGGTATGTAGGTTCCACATCCATCAATTTTATTTTTAAATTCAAGTTTATTGCCATTGATATTAAATATCTAAAGGTAGTTCCGCTCATGACCGGGGAAAAGATTTCTTCATAATCAACTCCCGTACGTTGAGTAAAACCTTGTGCAACGAGCCTTGCTTACAATTTCATTATTTTCATTTCTCCTTTGAACAAATTCCCACTTATGTCCCACGGGGGTGCACATGGGGAGGCGTATGGCTTACATGCCAAAACATCTCTCTTTTATTCAGAGATAATAATTCAGTTTCTATTGAGCAGCAGCTCCCTCTCTTCCTCCTTCTGCAATTTGGACTAAAAATCAATCCAATAACAGATGGAATGTATCACTGAGATAGGTTCCGCATGCCACTTTTTCTTTCTGAAAACACGCCTGACGAGGATCTAATAATCCTCATTTTATCTTTTATCTATAATTCTTATTATGGGTAAATATGATGTCACATAGTCCCCAGAGGTACCCCTTATCTATAAGGGAGAAGCCCAATAAGTGGTTGTAAGTTCTTCTACAATCACCCCCACAGTTGTAAGTCTTGCTACGACTATATCATGGTCGTAAGTCCTTCTACGACCACTACATAGTCGTAAGTCCTTCTACGACTGCTACCTGGTCGTAAGTTCTTCTACGACTGCTACCTGGTCGTAAGTTCTTCTACGACCAGGTGAACTACGACCACCTTATAATCAAACCTACAGGCGAGTGGGTCCAATTGATTAAGGAATCCGAACGGTCTACACGCACTATTATTCCGCTTATTAATGGTGTGTAACTACCCCATTATCTCTGGAAGATAATTGCCAGACGGCGTGAAGAAGCCGAGGCGTCGGTAATTACAGCCATCATGCGCCCGTTACTGGATTAATTAGGCGCATCTCCCGTAGGACAAAACGGCTACTTCTTCACGACTATATAAGGGCATCAATCAGAGAGATAAGGAGGACAGCGAACAAGAGCTAGTCAAGTAGGAACACAAGTGCTATTCTCTGTAATAGTCTTACTCTTTTACTTGATCATCAAGAATACCACACCACACAGGATTATGGTTATTATTCTCTCCGAGAAGGCCTGAACTCGCCTAAACATCCCGTGTCAATCCACTCTGCCATCTCATCTCTAGGAGACCCCACAATCAAACAATCTTTACGTAAGATCGGTTCTAATACACCGATAGCTTGGCGCCGACCATGGGGATCTTCCGTAATCTCTTGTCAACATACTCTCTTTTCCAATCTCATGCAATCATGGCGGGAGAATGGAACGAGGAGAACTGGTTTGACTTGGCAGACACGCAGACGCCGACATGGATGCCGGTTTCGACTACGAGCCGAGTGATGCATCCGCCGATGGTGATGTTGCCTCGGAGATTATTCTCCAGAAACCATCCCATTAATAGAGTTGAGGAGGATCCTTATCCCCACAACAATACGCCCAACAGAGGAGCCAATTCTCTCAAAGCACAAGGGTCAATCCGACCAGACCGCTCCCTGTGAGGACTCACAACACGACGAGAGTTCTTTCTCCAGTGTTCAAGTCCCTTAAGACGGTCCGACTTGGTAAGTCAAGTTCGGGAGCCATCATTCCAGAACTCCACCAAAGATCTAGTGATCCTCTCTCGTGGTAACTCCAGAGGGTGGGATCAAGCATGCTTTTCTGCAAATTCGACCGCCTCCCGCAGATCTCATTTGCGAACGGAGACAGTTATAACCCGGAGTTCCCCTACCTGGAGGGGATTACTCCAAGTCGCAGATGGTGTCCCTCGAGCACTCCTCAAGCGGGGAGGCCTCGAGCGCAAGTGAGAATCATCAACGGGAGATCTTTGTCCTTCCCCCAAATCAGGGTCAGCCCCATGGAGGCCGAAATAAGAACACTCCCGAAGATCACACACTGCGCCCCCTCGTGGTAATGGCAAGGGCACCACCGTTGGCAGAGAGAACCAACACTCTGATGAACGCGAGGGAAATCCTCGACATTCTCGCACTCCACTAAGAAGGCCTCAAAGACCTGATGAGGAGGATTTTGATGTCGTCAGAAGAAAGAAAATTGCGATCCGTAAGAACCCGCTCAAGCGCATTCAACATCGATCGGAGGAGGTACAAGAACTCGTGACATCAACAACTTGCTCGAGAATCCCACCAAGAGCTTGCTCGAACGCTGTGGTACGATCTCTTTGTCAAGAGATTACGCAAAGACTTCGAATCGTGATGACAAGACCGAGGTACCTCATCGACAACATCCGTGTAGTCGTAGTAATACGACTTCCTCACTACTATCAATCGAATATTTTCACGAGGAATCGACACGGCCATAAGTCAAACGATCCCCTATTCAGAGAAATACATTTCGATCAGCTGAAGATCAAGAAGCCCCTCGGAGAGGTGATCATTCACCACTTCGACAAAGAAATTCACAACGGGTGGAGTACGAGGAGTATTCCCTCGAGAACTCGAGGCCTACTACGTAATGTGTCACTGTTACGGGTATCGTCGTATCCGATCACCGGTGACATTAACCCTTCTTTCCTACAAAGAAGGCGCTAAGAAGTGATTACCGGATGCCGCATTTTCGCCGACCTTCGAGCGCATTATTTGGCACCTCATTTTCGACCGGTGAACATGGAGAAATTTGATGGATCTCGAAATCCCATCGAATTTCTTCAGATCTATACAACACCGTCCGAGCGGCAGGAGGAGGAGAGCATGTAATGGCGAATTACCTTCCGATCGTGCTCGAAGGATCCGCCGATCGTGGTTATTAAACCAACCACTCGAGTCGATCTACTCTTGGCAACACCTCTGTGATCTTCTACAGGCGAATTTCCAAGGCACATACAACCGCCCTGGAAAAGAAGACGACTTGCACCGGATAAAACAGAACAACAACGAGACTTTGCGTCAATTCATCAAACGCTTTAGTCGTTCGTAACTCAATTCCGAAATTTCGATTCCTCCGTGATCGTGGCTTTTAAGCAAGGAGTCCGCAGAGAAGAATAACGGAGGACATTGCTCAATCCTCCCAACATCATGCTTTTAACTCTTCGAGATGGCCGATCGATATGCAATCGCTTCGAGGCAATGAGTGGAACAACACTATCGATCGAGAAACATATACTCCTCGAGAGCCGTGAAGTTGGTAAGGATAAAAAGCAAAAAGTCCAAGAAGAAAATAAAAGTCAAAACCACAAACCGCTGGTTCCAAGGAGGTTCGCCGTGAAAGATGGAGAGCCCCAAACCACCAAGTCGCACTCGATCAAGGCAAAGGTAAGCGCCCGATCGTAGGAACGACAAACCAAGGTGGTGTCCTTTTCATAAAAGGAAGGACATGACCTCCAGAATCGCCGAAGTTTTCCAAAGAAAGCTCGAGGACTACTACAACGGCAAAGCACCACTCCCTACTCTCGGCGGGTAGGACATACGAGTGGCCAAAAGTCGCTTGGATGATGAGGAGATGCCGCCCAAGATCCGCAACATACCGTTGAGCACATCTACGGAGGATCATCGGCATACGACTCCAAACGACAACTTAAAGTCACGGACGAGAGGTAAATTCTATACATACTCCTCTCGTCAATAAATTACCAAGTGGTCTGAAGTTACCATCTCTTTTGAGAAGGATGATCGCCAATCACTACGAGTCGATCAGTCGATATCCGATTAGAGTCGAACCCACCATCAACAACCGTCGGGTCAATCGAGTGTTGGTTGATGGTGGCGCTTCTTTGAATATATTATTTACTAATGCCCGGACGAGATGCAAGTACCGGGACAAAGGTAAGGCGTGCACGATACTCCTTTCATGGAATCGTCATCGGTCTTCACCAAACCTATTGGCCAAGCTTCTCTTCCTTTAACATTTGGCTCACCAAGTAATTTCGGAGACGTAGAAAGTCTCTTTGATGTGGTCGATTTCGACACGGCATATAACGCCATACTCGGACGACCAACTTTGGCAAAATTCTTAATGGCTACTCATTACGGGTATCAATGTCTTAAGATGCCAGTCCCAAAGGAGTGATCACCATTCGATGTGACAAAAGATGGCGATAGTCGCGATCAATCGATCCTCGAGATGGTTGGTCAAATACCAACTCGAGATGAAAGTCACCTTCGACTAGCAAGTCGAAGCCTAAAGTCGCACCAAAGCCGAACGACTAAGTCAAAGAGGTTCCTCCGACGCAGAAAAACCCTCAAGACTGCTCAGACGGGAGACTTCCGACCCCAAATAGGAAGACGCCTCATTACCTTCCTCCGAGCTAACGCAGATGTCTTTGCGTGGCAAGCATCCGACATGCCCGAGTCCCTAGGAGGTGATTGAGCACGTGCTAGCTTTACTACCGATAAAGTACCAGAAACAAAAATTACGGAGATTTGCCTCTGATCGACGAGATGCTATTAAATCAGAGTTGGATAAGCTACTTAAAGCAGGCTTTATAAGAGAAGTCAACCACCCAGAGTGGTTGGCTAACCCTGTAATGGTCAAAAAGTCAAACGGCAAATGGCGTATGTGCGTGGACTTTACTGATCTTAATAAAGCTTGTCCAAAAGATGATTTCCCTTTACCTCGTATCGATCAGCTGGTTGATTCAACTGCAGGTTGTGAGATATTAAGTTTTTTAGATGCATATTCTGGATACCACCAGATCAATATGTGTTTAAACGATGAAGAAAAGACCGCATTCATTACTCCATTTGGTACCTTTTGCTATGTCAAAATGCCATTTGGTCTAAAGAATGCCGGTGCTTCTTTTCAACGCCTAATGCAATCGACTTTTTCATCTCAATTAGGCCGGAATTTGGAAGCCTATGTTGATGATCTAGTCGTAAAAAGCATTAAGAGACTTAATCATATCACCGACCTACAAGAAACATTCGACAACCTCAGAAAGCACCGCTTAAAACTCAATCCAGAGAAGTGTGTGTTTGGAATTTCTTCAGGAAAATTGCTTGGATTCCTAGTATCTGAACGAGGAATCGAAGCAAATCTGAAAAAATAAAAGCCATCCTCCAGATGCGTCCTCCAAACACAAAAAGGAAGTCCAAAACTCACTTTGGGTGCATGGCGGCTTTAAGTCGCTTCATCGCACGACTAGGAGAAAAGGACTACCTTTCTTTAAACTTCTCGGAGACATGAAGGTTTTGAGTGGTCGAACGAGGCAAACAGCGCTTTGAGGATGTCAAGAGGTATCTTCGAGTGCTCTGCTCGTTTCTCCAAAGCCAGAAGAGACGCTCTTAATTTACCTAGCTGCCACGCCACAGGCAGCAAGCGCAGTACTAGTCGTAGAACGTGAAAACGTACAACGACCGGTTTACTACGTTAGCGAAGTTTTACACGGGCCTAAGGAGCGTTACCCTCAGGTCCAAAACTTCTATATGCCCTCCTCATGTCTTCGAGGAAATCATGCATTATTTTCAGCGCACAAAATAGTCAGGTCTGTCTCGAGTTTCCTTTGGGAGCAATCCTCCATAATAAGGAAACAATGGACGCGCATGGCAAAATGGTCGGTCGAACTTGGGAGTTCGACCTCCATTTCGTGTCCCGAACGGCCATAAAATCCCAGATCTTGGCGGACTTTGTCGCCGAATGGACAAATCTGAACTGCTCAGATCCCCAAGATCTGATTCCCACGCACCGCTGGATGATGTACTTTGACGGTCACTTACTTTAAGTGGCTCGAGGGTCAGGTGGTCTCGTATCTCCTATCGGAGAAACCTTAAAGTATGCCATACAATTAAACTTTCGTGCTACTAACAATGTGGCGAGTACGAAGGTTTGCTAGGCGGCATACGAGTCACGAAAGCACTCTCAATTAAATCGACTACTCGTGAGAGGAGACTCTCAACTAGTCGTGAATCAAATCGGAAAGAGTACCGGTGCTCTAACTCAACAATGGCTCGGTACTTATCGTAAGTACGTAAGCTAGAAAAATATTTTTAGGTTTCGAGGTACAATTTATCCTCGAAGGATAATTTCTCATGCACCAACTTGCTCGGATGGCTTCTTCCCGATCCACGCACTAAAAGGAGTTTTCTTGGAGCAACTCCAAAACCGCTCTCGGTCGAAGAACCGTAAACACCTCCTCTTGAGATGGCCTCATTAGATTACGAGGATACCGGATGACTCCCATCTACGAGTATCTTTACAAGGGTTCCAGACCAAGATGATCTTGAGGCGGTCGATTATCCCAAAAGCCAAAATGTATACTTTGGTTGAAGGAGTCCTCTATAAACGAGGAACCCAAGGAATACTCATGCGATGCATTCCAAAACGAAGGAATAACACTCCTTCACGATATACACAAGTGGCATCTGTGGGACGCATGCTTCCTGCTGAACATTGGTTGGTAAAGCCTTTCGACAATGTTTTTATCGCCTCTGACACATGCGATGCTATGGAGGTGGTTAAAAAGTGTGTCCATGCCAATTCCATGGTAGACAGATACACCAACCAAATCAAGCATTACAAACAATACCTCTTTCTTGGCCTTTTGCGACTGGGGCTTGATATCCTAGGACCGCTTCCCAAAGCTCCAGGAGGTTTCAATTCTTTTTGTGGCTATTGACACGCTCACAAAATGGATCAAGCTGAACTCAGAATCGGGATAACAACGACAAAGAAAAGGTTCATGATGAGAAGCGTAATTAGTCGATTTGGAGTTCCGAGTCGGATAATTACGCATAATGGTAAACAATTCGCAAGTGCAAAATTTCGTGAATTTTGCGACGAGTTGGGTACCAAGTTATGCTATGCTTCATTGCACATCCCCAAAGCAATGGGGCTCGAACGTGCAAGCGGCCAAATAATGCGAGGAATTAAAACTCGAGTCTTCGACCACCTTGTTAAGCGCTCGGGGCTTGGGTACAAGAATTACCCTCCATATTATGGGCGCTTAAATGCGACCACCAATCGAGCAACAGGAGAAACACCATTTTTCTAGTTTTGAGCGAAGCCATGCTTCCTCCGGAGCTAAAATTGCGGTCGACACGAGTTGAAACCTTCAACAACTCGGACCAGAACAACTTCGAGCAGATGACATTAACCTACTCAAGAGAGGAGAAACCTAGCCTTAATCCGCTCGGCGGTCTACCAACAAGCCTGCGCAGATACTATAATCGTAAGGTCCAACCTCGCACCTTCTTCGTAGGTGACTTGGTATTGAGGCTCGCCAATCCAAGTCTAATCGGAATAAACTTTCCCTAAATGGGAAGGTCCTTACACATGGTCGAAGTAACTTCGGCGAGGCCGATCACGACTAGCAATGGAAGATGGACAGGTTCTCTCAAACTCTTGGAACATCGACCAGTTACGCAAATTCTATGTGTGACCAGTTTCTCAGGCAATAAAAGTCCAGGTTCTTTCTACCTCTTTTGCCTTATTTTTGATAGTGCTTTTTAATCTTTCGACTATGATATGAAAACACCCGCTTTCTTTACACCGCCGCGGCGAAAACGCTCATCCGGTCGAAACTTCTCCTCTCTGCATGTGGTTCGCCCATTAGAAGGAATTTCCTAACATCGACTCGTTACTCACTTTTTCTGCCAATACAAAGAGCTCGGGTTTTATCTAGTCGTAATGTTCTCAAAGCCAACTCTCTCAATCTTAGTCTATTTTTTCAGTAAATTCAAAAAATATTCTAAGCAGAGTGCACTTTCTTACATTTGTTCGACCACCTTTGGTGTACTCGATTTGTTTTAAGCGGTCGAAGGAAGAGACACACCTAGTCAAGTCTTTCCTCTCTGCATGTGGTCCTGCCCACTAGAAGTAAACTTCCTAGTATCGCTCAGTCTCCTACTTTTGCTACTGGAAAAGACTTATCGAAGTCCACCAAAAAAGGACGAACGAATGACTAAAGTACTCTAAGACGTTTGTTTAACTCAAGTTCTTTGTTCTTGGTTTGATTAAACTAGTCGAGATGGGAACATCACCTAGTCGAAGTCTTTCCTCTCTGCACGTGGTCCTGCCCACTAGAAGGAACTTCCTAGTGTCAAGTCGTTTCTACTCTTTTCACCGATGCTTGACAACCGTAACAAAAGCTATAAGTTAAATAAACCTCTCTTTGTTTTGAAACCCCATTTTTAAACACTATTTATTTAGATTGTCTAAACAATCTAAGCAAATAGTCGGGGGCTAGGATAAAGTTATTAATTTGACTTCAATTCTTAGTCTTTCGTTCGTTTATTATCTTTTGAGTTACTAACTACTCGACAAGATGATTTTCAGGAAATGAGGCGGATCATATATTACTCATTAACAAAAATTGTCTGCCTTACAAGGTAGTTACAAGATTGCTCAAGAAGGGAGAGCCTAGCCGCATTTCCTCCGCCACCTTTTTACCAATCGATCGCATTTCCTCAATCGACGACTTGCCTCGATTCGGAGACGATCAAGTCGGCTTCGATTGGTTTAACATTAAGGTGGGGGTCTTGAGCTTTAAGTTTCGCCAAAGCGTAACTTACTCCAGCTTCGACTGCTTCCCTTATTGATTCAAATTTTGATTAGTCTTGAGTGGTCACCATTTCTTGCAATTTTCCGACTTGTTCCCCAATGGTACTTGTGTGAGCAAACTATGGTATCTTCTCGAGGAGTTTTCCCTCGAATGTAGCTCACTAAGCACATTGTTCAGAGAGTGATGTTGCCTTGAAGACTAGTCTTCATCGACTCCATCTCTGTTGGGTACAAGTCGAAGCCTCATGAAGCTTCTTGTTTTCGACCACTTGTTCTCGAAAAGAATAATATCGGTCAAACAAAAATATACTTCTAGAGGAAGATAACACAAAGATAATTATAGGTAAAAGCTTTTCTTACCTACTAATTGAGAATCCAATTTCTTGACCTCTTCTCGATGGGAAGCAATAGTTTCAAAGATGCTTTTGCTCCCATGCTCGATGTCCTCTCAGATTCATCTTAGCAATGCGACGGACTCATTGCGATTAAGGTCTTTGCTTGGATTTCACCTCGAGGCTTCTCAATTGGGCGCAATTTCGAACAAGAAATTGGCATTAGAAAAGGAAAAATACTCAAAAGAATAACAGTAAAGATTTACTTACATTTAATCGAGTTCTAAAATTCTCGAGTTCTTGATCCTTATTCGCAGTATACGGAAAACTCTGAATGACCAAAGCTTTTCTTGAACTTGATGCGAGCTTCCGCATCTCTTTTCTTTATCCGAGAAGAAAGGAGAGTCTGGTAAAGGTTAAAGATCAAAAGCGCCTTAAGTTCGAACTTCTCGCTTATTTTTTCCTGCAATCTTTTAGATGCGAGACAGTCTCAAGTCTATCCGAGAGGACTAATACTTGCCCTTAGCCTCCTCGACTCTTCTTTTTCATAGTCGAGTGAGTCACCTAAGGTCTTGAATCATTGTTTAACCTACAAAGGACAGAGACGGAGATAAAAATCAGCCGAATGGTTGTGAGTACTTCTACAACCACTGACCTAGTCGTAAGTTTTTCTGCGACTAAGATATGGTTGTAAGTTTTTCTACGACCACTACCTAGTCGTAAGTAGTCGTAAGCTTTTTACGACTAATACTTCGTCATGAGTTTCTTCCATGACTATTCTCGTAAAACATTTTACGAATATTTAAGTCGAAAAACAACTATAAATGATAAGTGACTTACCACCTCTCTGCCTCTGCGCAGAATAGTTCCTTCTCCTGTCTTAGCTCTAAAAGTTGTCGATGATACTCACCGACAACAGCAATTTGCTCTAGAGCTTTCTGCAAAAAGAAAAACAGTGAGAAGAGAAGGAAAGTCACATATATAAGTATTTTGAAGATACTTACATTCATAGTCGTCCTAGCAAACATTGAATATACAAGGTCCGGGTTCTGCAGCTTATCTATCCTCGCGACCTTGTCCCACCACACCTTCTCGAGGCGCTCGTTATCAAAAGTATTCTCCGTATTGGGAATATCTTTGGGATGGGGGACTCGGTCACGAGATCTGTAAGCAGAAGACCCTACGACGGAGGCAGGCCCAAAGAAGTCACCACAGAAGTTGAAATTTCCTCCTTCTGGTTCTGTAACTTCTCTTTGGGTAAGGGAAGGAACGCCTCCTACAATTTCCTTCCCAGAGTGGTGCCCAGGCTGGTCACCACCTTGACCAGAGGCTTCCACAGCTGCCTCTGTTGTTTCTACGACTTCAGTAGTCGTAGCGGCCACCTCAACAGTAACAGCCGCTACCTCAAGAGTCGTAGTTACGACTTCAGCAGATGTGGGAGTCACTCTGGGAGTCTCGACTTCATCGGCCACCTGGGCCAAGGGTGATGCTTCGACCACCTCCATTGCTACCTCTCCAGTAGCTGAAGGGATAGCAATGGACTTCTCAGCAGAAGC
The DNA here is from genome assembly GCA_036346395.1 of Hsuehochloa calcarea. Taxonomy (NCBI): domain Eukaryota; kingdom Viridiplantae; phylum Streptophyta; class Magnoliopsida; order Poales; family Poaceae; genus Hsuehochloa; species Hsuehochloa calcarea. The sequence goes on along the minus strand of JAYEVG010000072.1, from coordinate 85,544 downwards.
ATTCCCGGGTTTGAAGGAGTCGGATGAAATAAAGAAAAGCAAATCAAGTTGTGAAAAGAAAAGGTAAATGTCGTTCTTACACTTCAGTACATTTCACATACCTCTGCACCCTGGTCTTAACCAGGAATTTTGGAGCAATCCTCCCAACGGAGGACCTCTTCTTCTCCACGACCACGTCTGGTCGAGGTTCAACAATTGGCTCAGCTACGACCACGTCTGGTCGTAGAGTTTGAACAGGAACCAGAGCTCTGGTTTCCTGATCTTCTGGATGGACGAGATCGGTCTCGACCATTCGGGCAAAGATCGCCCTCGATTGCGAGTTGTCCGATGCAAAGATCGTCCTTCATAAAAGACATAAAATCCTTCCAGTTCTCCCTTTCCAGTTGCTTAATAAAACTAGGAGTGGCACCGACTGCGAAAGATTCCGTGTCATAATAGAATGGTACCTTAGCCTTGCGAGGTTTGCGCTTAAGAGGTTCAGATGCTTCAACCTCCTCGGCTTCGACGGCTGCTGAAAGCATCTAGGCCCCTAAAAATGGTTTTGGTAATTAATGATAATATGTGAATATGGGATTAACAAGTTTACTAAGAATGTGCAAGGTTAATTCCATTTGATGAACATGATGAAGCAAGGATGCATGCTAAAGGAAAATGTGAAGATCAACAAGGCTTAAAGTCAAGGTACAAATAGTCTAGGATCCTTTTCTATTTTACCGGTCTAAGGAGAATTGGTTGGTAGACCGGATTATAGGATAAATGCCGTACTATTAAGGGGGATCACGACTAGTAGCTTGATAGCTTATTCTTGTGCCATATGGATCAACTTAGGATCATGCATGCATTTAAAATTGGACTTGAATTTAAGTTAGAATGAATTCGATTGCTTTAATTCGAATCGGATGAACCAAGGCTTAGCAATGTTGTATGCGAAAGCGCGTTGTTCCGGCGGCATGTGAGCGGTTCAACCGTTAGCCTTTTAAATTGAAAATCAAGCCGATCGTCGGATCTCAATCTAACGGCTAGGATTAAGTGGCCGTTCGACCGTCCGAGTGGCAACGCATGTGGATCGTTGGATTAAAATCAAACGGCTCGGATCTTGTGTCTTGGCGGACCACTAGATGCGATAGTCCATCGTGGCCTTCCACGTGTCATGATCTCGTGGTGATCGATTTAGTAATATGCGTTGTACCGATGGCTTGAACGAGCACGACCGCATCCCGTTGTTCCGATGATATTACGGCGGTTGCAAAATAACGACGAGTGTAATCTCCTTTGAAAACCTCTTTGAGAATCGGTTGTATCAAGACGATAATCGGATGAACCGCAATACGGATGTTCCAAATGTATTTGGCGGTTGTAAAATTCCGCAACGATGCAAAATCTACGGTTTAGAAACCACGAAATCGGACGATCCGGTGTTTGCTCGCGGATGAACCGCAACTAAATCCAACGGCTATATCGATGCATTTAATGCGTGTAACATAGCCGTTCGCGTGCATTGAGCATAGCGCGGTTGTACCGATGCTAACACGCCGGTTGTTCCGATATGTGCTTGAACTTTCGAACTTCTTCCCAACGGCTAGAATTGTTTGGTGGAGGCTATAAATACCTCCCCAACCGCACAAGGAGATGTTACAGTTGCATTGAAGATATCTCAACCCTTGTGAGCATTGTGCATTCAATTCTACTCCCAATTTACTCTTGCATTCATTGAGAGGAGATCAAGTGCATTCATCTTTAGTTGATTCATTGGCACTTGAGTAAAGTCAAGCGAGGATCGTTGATCTATTCTCTTGGGGTGTTACCGCACTCCTAGACGGCTTAGCGGTGAAGCACGGTGATCTTCTCAAGTGAAGCTTGTGAGAAGACCCGAGCAAGATTGTGAGTGGTTGGTGTTCACCATCTCCGAGCGGAGGAAGAACAACCCAAGTGATCGAGGAAGGCTTAATTCGTGGAGCCGGCTTGGGTGGTCAAGCTTCCTCAACGTGGACTAGTGAAGACCGGCAAGTCTTCGATACCACGGAAAAACATCATTGTGTCTTGTGGTTATTTCTTGTCTTTACAATTCCGCACTTATATTTCTAGCTTGCTTATTGTGATTAAATTGCCTAGCTAGGAGCATAACTTGTTTAGACTAAGTCATTAATTGAATTGGATAAATTGTTAATTTGTTAAAACTTTAAAACCTCCTATTCACCCCCTCTAGTCGGTTATCCTTGATCCTACAAGTGGTATCGAGCTTGGTCTCTCCGTTGTTGGACTTAACCGCCTAGGAGAGCAAGGATGGCTAGTGAGGGAATGGCTTTAGGAAGGGCTCCACTCTTTGATGGCACAAATTATGCTTATTGGAAAATTAGAATGTCAATCTTTTAAGGGCCATGAGTCCAAGCATTTGGAAAATCGTAAATGATGGTTACACTATGCCTCTTAATCCACTTGAACCCACGGATCAAGACACGCAGAACTCTCATTTAGATGCCCAAGCTATGAATGCTCTCTTTGGCGCTTTGAACGCGGATGAGTTCAATAGAGTGAGCAATTTGGAAACCGCTCATGCTATTTGGACAACTCTCTCGGAAATCCATGAGGGTACATCCACGGTCAAAGAAGCCAAATTGCATAGGCTTGGATTAAATATGAGACATTCATAATGTTGCCTCATGAAAACATCAATGAGATGTATTCAAGACTCAACAACATTGTGAATGAGCTCAAAGGCCTTGGGACTAACCTTTCCGATGTTGATATTGTGCGCAAGATGCTTAGGGCTCTTCCTGACAAATATGAAACTTTGGTGACGCTCTTCATCAACTCTCCCGAATTGCCAAGGATGACACCAACGGCCTTTTGGGCAATCTCATCACAAATGAGTTGTTCAAGAAGGACAAAGAAGAGCTCGTGGAGACATCCTCCTCAAAGAAGAAAATTACCGCTTTCAAGGCCAAAGCGGAATCAAGTGATGATGAGGATGAAGGAGAAGATTCCATGAGGAGTATGCACTCCTTGTAAGAAAAATGAAGAAGTTCATGAAGAGACGCCCCAATAGAAGCTACAACTTTGACAAATACAAGAAGGGACAATATTCAAGTGACAAGAAGCGTTATAGCAACATTCGATGCTATAATTGTGATGAAAAGGGCACATCTCATCTCGTTGCCCAAAGAAGGATGACAAGGACAAGTCATTCAAGAAGAAAGAATATAATGGCAAGAAGAAGCTTTTCAAGAAGCTTCACAAGGATGGCAAGAATGAAGCTCACATTGAGAGTGGGATTCAAATGATGAATCAAGCGACTCGACTCAGATGAGGATGAGTCTTCCAAGAAGAAGGGACTAGTTGGCATTGCTATCAAAGAAACTCCTTCACTATTCTCCACTCCTACATGCCTCATGGCAAAAGGAGATAAGGTAAAATCCATTGATAGTGATGAACCAACTTATGAAGAATTATTGATATGCTTGATGAATTAAATGAATTTAATGGAAAGAGAAATCAAAATTTAAAGTCTTGAAGAAAGAATATCTCTCTAAAAGACTCTTTTGAGGAGCTAAAGAAAGCTCATGATTCTCTCATCTTAAAGAATATTGAAAAATCTCATTCACATATTGGAATTACTTGTGATTTAATGAATGAGATGTCTAAAGTAGATATTGCTTTAAATGAAAAATCCATGTCTAGCATTTCTACTTCATGTGATGATTTACTTGCCATGCCATGTTGCTCTAGTGATGATTCAATTGCTAGTTTAGCAAATACTTGTGATCCTTTACTTATTGTTGAGAACCATGAATTAAAAGAACAAGTCAATAAACTAAGCAAAAGTTTGGAAAGATGCTTTAAGGGTAAGGCCACCTTAGACAAGCTTTTGAGTGAGCAAAGGTGCTCATTCAACAAGGAAGGTCTCGGTATGTGCCTAAGAAAGGTAAGAAGCCAGCAAATAAACCCACAAGGTATGTGAGGGAAAATGGTAAGTATTGCTATAAGTGCTGGAAATAGGACATGTGCAACAAAATTGTCCTAAAGGTAAAATTGCATCTTTTGGTATATATGATTCATGCTATATGCTTAGAAAGACTAAGGATGGTAAAATACTTGCTCATTTTATTGGCACTTCAATTTTAGGCGCTAAAAAGAATGCTATTTGGGTGCCTAAAACCTTGGTCACTAACCTCCAAGGACCCAAACAAATTTGGGTACCTAAAAGAACTTGATTCTTGTTTTGTAGGTGAACTACAAGACCGGTGGAAAACATTGGGTGCTTGATAGTGGTTGCACTCAACACATGACCGGTGATAGAAAAATGTTCACCACATTCGAGAATGGGAAAGGAATGGACAAAATCACATTTGGTGACAATAGCAAAGGAAAGGTAATTGGATTGGGTAAAATTGCTATCTCAAATGACCTTTCCATTTCAAATGTATCTCTAGTAGAATCACTAAACTTTAACTTGTTATCCGTAGCTCAAATATGTGATCTAGGACTAATTTGTTCCTTCTCTAAAGAAGGTGTTACAATTTCAAATGAAAATGATAACTCTTTAATTTTTAAAGGATTTAGATTTGGAAACCTTTATTTGGTAGATTTCACTTCAAATGATTCATGCTTAAAAACTTGTTTGATGGCAAAAACCTCCTTGGGTTGGCTTTGGCATAGAAGGCTAGCTCATGTAGGAATGATTCAACTCAAAAGCTTTTCAAACATGATTTAGTTGTTGGCTTGAAAGATGTGAAGTTTGAGAAAACCGACTTTGTAGTGCATGTCAAGTCGGTAAACAAGTCGCTAATTCTCACCCTTCCAAAAGTATCATGTCAACTTCTAGACCATTGGAACTCTTACATATGGATTTGTTTGGGCCAACAACCTATAAGAGTATCGGGAAATAGCTATTGTTTGGTTATTGTGGATGATTACTCTAGATATACATGGGTATTCTTCCTAGATGATAAAAGTGAAACCTCCTAATTTTCAAAAACTTTACAAAAGGGCCCAAAATGAATTTGATTTCAAAATAAAGAAAATCAGTAGTGATAATGGTTCCGAGTTCAAAAATACTAAAGTTGAAGACTTTTGTGATGAACTTGAATAAAGCACTAACTTTCCACAACCTACACCGGAACAAAATGGAGTTGTAGAAAGGAAAATCGTACATTAATTGAAATGGCTAGGACAATGCTTGATGAATATAATACTTAGATAGTTTTTGGGCGGAAGCAATTAACACCGCTTGTCATGCCATAAATCGTCTTTATTTACATCGTCTTTTGAAAAAGACTTCCTATGAGCTTCTTGTAGGAAGAAAACCGAACATCTCCTATTTTCGTGTCTTTGGTTGTAAATGCTATATTTTAAAGAAGGGTGTTCGGCTATCAAAATTTGAAAGTAGATGTGATGTTGGTTTCTTGCTAGGTTATTCATCAAATAGTAAAGTTTATCGTGTCTTCAACAAAAACTCCGGTTTAGTTGAAGAAAACATGATGTTCAATTTGATGAAACTAACGGCTCTCAAGAAGAGCATGAGAATTTGGATGATGTAGGCAATGAAGCTTTGAGAAGGGCAATGGAGCATATGCAAATTGGTGACATAAAGCCCAAGATGATTCATCATCCTCCACACAAGTTGAACCACCAACATCTTCTACAAACCAAGTTCAATTTGACAATAAGGAAGATGATCAACCATCTAACTTACCACCAAGAATCCACAATGCAATTGCTAAGGATCATCCAATAGACCAAATATTGGGTGATGTAAGTAAGGGTGTTCAAACTCGATCTCGTGTTGCTTCTTTTGTGAATATTACTCTTTTGTCTCTTGTATTGAGCCAAAGCATGTAGAAGAAGCACTTGAAGATCCGGATTGGGTGAATGCTATGCATGAAGAACTCAACAACTTCACCCGAATGAAGTTTGGACATTGGTGGATCGACCCAAGGAACACAACGTCATTGGTACAAAATGGGTCTTTAGGAACAAGCAAGATGAAAATGGTTTGGTTGTTCAAACAAAGCAAGATTGGTAGCTCAAGGGTATTCACAAGTTGAAGGTTTGGATTTTGGTGAAACTTTTGCTCCCGTAGCTAGATTAGAATCAATTCGGATATTACTTGCTTTTGCATCATGCTTTGATATTAAATTATTTCAAATGGATGTTAAAAGTGCTTTCTTAAATGGTAAAATTTCCGAACTTGTATTTGTTGAACAACCTCCCGGTTTTGAAGATCCTAAAAATCCAAATAATGTCTATAAACTCTCTAAAGCGCTCTATGGCCTTAAACAAGCTCCTAGAGCATGGTATGAACGACTTAGAGATTTTCTAGTCTCAAAAGGATTCAAAATTGGGAAGATTGATTCAACCTTATTTACTAAAGTTATAGATGATGATTTCTTTGTATGTCAAATTTATGTTGATGATATTATTTTTGGGTCTACTAATCAAGATTTTTGCAAAGAGTTTGGTGATATGATGTCTAGGGAATTTGAAATGTCGATGATTGGAGAATTAAGCTACTTCCTTGGATTCCAAATCAAGCAACTCAAAGATGGGACCTTCGTGAGCCAAACCAAGTATGCAAAAGAATTGATCAAGAAGTTTGGTATGGAGGATGCAAAACCCATCAAGACTCCCATGGCAACAAATGGTCATCTTGACTTAAATGAGGAGGTAAATCGGTAGATTTAAAGCTTTATAGATCTATGATTGGTAGTTTGCTTTATCTTACCGCATCTAGGCCCGATATCATGTTTAGTGTTTGTATGTGTGCTCGCTTTCAAGCAAATCCAAAAGAATGTCATTTAATGGTCATTAAAAGAATTCTAAGATATTTAAAGCATTCCTCTAGCATTGGCCTTTGGTTCCGAAAGGTGCTAAATTTGACTTAATTGGATATTCGGACTCGATTATGCGGGATGCAAAGTGGATAGAAAAAGCACCTCGGGTAGTTGTCAATTTTAGGAAGATCTTTAGTATCATGGTCATCCAAGAAACAAAATTCAGTAGTTCTATCCACCGCCGGCCGAATATGTTTCAGCGGGAAGTTGTTGTGCTCAATTGCTATGGATGAGGCAAACATTGATGGATTATGGAATTAAACCGATAAAATGCCTCTTTTGTGTGACAATGATAGTCTTTGTGAAAATTGCTAATAATCTGCTCAACACTCAAGAACCAAGCATATAGATATTCGCCACCATTTCTTGAGAGATCATGTGATCAAGGGAGACATTGAAATTAGCCACATAAGAACCAAGACCAATTAGCGGATATTTTCACCAAGCCATTAGATGAAGGCCTTTTGCAAATTGAGGAATGAATTAAATGTCATAGATTATTCAAACATTGTTTAAATTTTTGTTATAATGATGCTTTTTATTTGGTGTTATTTAAATATTTTGTAAAAGAATTTCTCAAATCTCATATTAAATTCACTATAATTATAAAAACTATGTTTATATATAATCTTCATATATTATATGCATAATGATCCCTAAATGATGTTTTATTGAGTGTAAATCTAAGGATCATTTGCAATTATTCAAAATTCCAAAGAAATCGAGCTTTATCAAAATCCGGGACAATCGGTACATCCGGAGTTATGCGAGCAGACGTCCATGATCTTGGATCATCCGGCGTTATAATAGCGAACGTCCGCTTTCCTTTTGACCTTATCACTCCAGCGGCTCGTCCGTTTTCCTTTTTCATCTCAGTCCGCTCGGGTTCCTCTCTCTCCAGTCGAGCGTCTCTCAAAACCCTCTCTCAAATCGAGTGGTTCTCTCGGTGGATCTCCAAGTCCTCGCTGATCCTTGCATTTCCAGTGCTCTCCTTCCTCAAATCTCAAGGTAAAACATCTATTGATTCGTGTTTTACCGCATTTGGAGCACTCGGGGCAGTTTTAGGGTTTTTGATAATGCTGTTGATAACTAGCAATCTAATTGGGCAAAAGTGCTTCACTGGTGTCCTATGACCCTTGCGCATCCAGTTCTAGCACTCACTCTCTTAGATTCCATCAAAATCTCGGAAATTCTTCAACCCTAGTTTTCGGTCAGGACAATCGGACGTTCCGATTCTTGAGGGCGGAACGACCGCAGTTCGGACGTTCCGGCCACATAACGGCGGATGATCCGATTATCCTGACAGAACCAGAAATTGTCATTTCTTTCAATTCAATTCAATTCAAATCTGTTCCTTGACATCTTATAATCACTCCAATCTCTGTATAGATGCCTAGAATGCGAGGAACATCCAAGAAGTCTCAGGGATCGTCAAGACAAGGGTCTTCGGCACCTCAACCTCCACTGCAAATTGAAAGAGTTCAACCCGACATTCTGCTCACAAACTCGGCCATTCGACGAAGACCTGCAGGAAAAGGAAAGGGAAAGAGACCACTCGGCCAATCGTAAAATAGCTCGAGAAGTAAATCAATTGAGGAATCAATCAGAAGAAGAAGAAGAAGAAGAGGAAGTTCCTCCAAGGACGCAGAAGATGATGATTTGATTGATCCTCCGGGACTCCTATTGACCTACATCTTACATCGCCAGATGACTATGCCATCAAGCGCCATGTCAATCAATATCTTCTGAAGAATGACACATTAAATCCAAGATTCCACACAATCTTTCAAGAGCAAGTGTATGAGCAAATATATGGTAGGCACAAGAAATTTGCCGATCATAAATGGATTAAGTGGTCTAATATTAATACCTTGGACAAATACAGTGGAGTCTATCAGCTTTTCTACAATGTGGGTCTTCATGATCTTGTGGGTATAAAACAGAATTATGATGACAAGATCATTCGACAGTTTTATGCCACACTGCATATGTCCCATGACTTGAAGACTTTTAGATGGCTGACTGGTGCCAGAAATGTGGAAAGCACCAAAGAGGAATTTGCGAGAGTGTTGAGAATTCACCGACTCTTGGGACAAAATCTTTGAGAGTCGACCCTACTTGTTCTGCTTGGGCGGGCATTATGACTCTTGACCAAATGCAAGTTAGGGACAATTACTGGATTGAAGCCAGAAGTGAGCATGATTAACAGGATAATTAATCATACTTTCTACCCTAAGAGTGGGAATTTCGATGCAGTACGGGGGCATGTTTGGAACATGATAGATCATATTGTGGAGGGAGTTAAATTTGATGTAGTGGATGTTATTCTTCAAGGCATAGCCTCCTCCAAGAATGACAGAGTTAAAAGGATTTATTATGCTCCTTACATCATGGCATTGATTGTTAGAAAGATCGAGTACCGTGGTGGCTTGGGATCTCCTCACAAGCCATATAAACCACGAGATGCCATTCCTCCTCAACAAGTCTCTGAGGATGCCCCTGCTGAGGTTGATGCTCCTCCTGCTGCTGCTATGCCTGATGCAAGTGCTCTAGCGCAAGTACTTCAAAATCAGCAGTCTATTATCAGCACTTTGCAGGAAATGAAGGCTGAACAAGTTGCCTTTCAGGATGAGACTCGTCATAGGCTTACCGAGATGGCGGCTATCCAAAATGACTTCTTTGATGAGACTCATAACAGATTATCGGCTTTGTCCGAGGGCCTAAATGACTTAGAACATTTTCTCAAGACCCTCAACGTATGTTCGCCGACCTCCTCGACGCCTAAGGGTCCTTCTTCTTGGGCAGTGCACCTACCTCGGCTCCTCACCGCACCTCACGAGTTTCGAGCTCCGGCTACCTCTACAGCTCCTCCACTCCTACCACCCTCTCAAGATCTCAGATCCCGCGCCCTGTGGTCGCCTTCTCCGGATCTGCACGATTCAGCTCACTTTCTTTGCTTCTCCGCTCTGCTCCACCAGACCCGCTTTCTTCCTCTCAGACCCCTGCTTGATGTTTTTGGTACTTTGATGCCAAAGGGGAGAAATTGTGAAGATGTGAAGACTTAGTTTTAGGGGAGCTATGGGCTTATGTGATTTATATGTGTTTTGTAAAGCTGTTGATTGTTGATCTATTTTGTGCTGTAATAGTTGGTAACTTTTGTTGAACTTGTGGAATGTGGTTATGTCTTATTATCTTTTTATGCAATGCAATCTGAATTATTTGACATATCTTATCTTGTATTGCTTCCTCAAGTTCATAAATGCAAAAGAAACTCCGCTAAAATTTTCAATTCTTTACATATGCTTGCAAATTATTTACTATCCATATGCATTTGTTTAGGGGAGTCTTCTTTTAATTGGATTTGACAAGAAAAATAATTCTCAAAATTTACTTATGCTCATTGCAAAGATTATTTTACTGTCAAAGACTTCAAAAGAATATACACTCTTAGTATATTCAAAACAACTTTTCTCACATATTAAGTGTGTTGTCATCAATTACCAAAAGGGGAGATTGAAAGCATCTAGGCCCCTAAAAATGGTTTTGGTAATTAATGATAATATGTGAATATGGGATTAACAAGTTTACTAAGAATGTGCAAGGTTAATTCCATTTGATGAACATGATGAAGCAAGGATGCATGCTAAAGGAAAATGTGAAGATCAACAAGGCTTAAAGTCAAGGTACAAATAGTCTAGGATCCTTTTCTATTTTACCGGTCTAAGGAGAATTGGTTGGTAGACCGGATTATAGGATAAATGCCGTACTATTAAGGGGATCACGACTAGTAGCTTGATAGCTTATTCTTGTGCCATATGGATCAACTTAGGATCATGCATGCATTTAAAATTGGACTTGAATTTAAGTTAGAATGAATTCGATGCTTTAATTCGAATCGGATGAACCAGAAGGCTTAGCAATGGTTGTACCGAAGCCGCGTTGTTCGCGGCATGTGAGCGGTTCAACCGTTAGCCTTTTAAATTGAAAATCAAGCCGATCGTCGATCTCAATCTAACGGCTAGGATTAAGTGGGCCGTTCGGACCGTCCAAGTGGCAACGCATGTGGATCGTTGGATTAAAATCAAACGGCTCGGATCTTGTGTCTTGGCCGACCACTAGACAATGAGTCCATCGTGGCCTTCCACGTCATGATCTCGTGGTGATCGATTTCGTGAAATTGCGGTTGTACCGATGGCTTGAACGATGCGACCGCATCCCGTTGTTCCGATGATATTACGGCGGTTGCAAAATAACGATCTGAGTGTAATCTCCTTTGAAAACCTCTTTTGAGAATCGGTCACCGCACGTATAATCGGATGAACCGCAATACGGATGTTCAAAATGTATTTGGCGGTTGTAAAATTCGCAGCGTATGCAAAATCTCGGTTTAGAAACCACAAATCGGACGATCCGGTGTTTGCTGCGGATGAACCGCAACTAAATCCAACGGCTATATCGGTGCATTTAATGCGTGTAACATAGCCATTCGTGCATTGAGCATAGCGCGTTGTACCGATGCTAACACGCGGTTGTTCCGATATGTCTTTGAACTTTCGAACTTCTTCCCAACGGCTAGAATTGTTTGGTGGAGGCTATAAATACCTCCCCAACGCACAAGGAGATGTTACACGCTGCATTGAAGATATCTCAACCCTTGTGAGCATTGTGCATTCAATTCTACTCCCAATTTACTCTTGCATTCATTGAGAGGAGATCAAGTGCATTCATCTTTAGTTGATTCATTGGCACTTGAGTAAAGTCAAGCGAGGATCGTTGATCTATTCTCTTGGGGTGTTGCCGCACTCCTAGACGGCTTACGGTGAAGCACGGTGATCTTCTCAAGTGAAGCTTGTGAGAAGACCCGAGCAAGATTGTGAGTGGTTGGTGTTCACCATCTCCTGAGCGGAGGAAGAACAACCCAAGTGATCGAGGAAGGCTTAATTCGTGGAGCCGGCTTGGGTGGTCAAGCTTCCTCAACGTGGACTAGTGAAGACCGCAAGTCTTCGATACCACGGAAAAACATCATTGTGTCTTGTGGTTATTTCTTGTCTTTACAATTCCGCACTTATATTTCTAGCTTGCTTATTGTGATTAAATTGCCTAGCTAGGAGCATAACTTGTTTAGACTAAGTCATCAATTGAATTGGATAAATTGTTAATTTGTTAAAAACTTTAAAAACCTCCTATTCACCCCCTCTAGTCGGTTATCCTTGATCCTACAAATGCGGCCTCGGCTTCAGATACAACTACAATTGCGCAGTTTTGTAGAGGTCCGGTCGAAAGACCGAGCTCGAGCTTGCTCCCCTTATCGATGATTTTACAAGTCGACGTCTCTTCGAGGGAGGAGCCGAGCCTTTGTCTTTCGACAACCCAGCGCCAATAATCATCAGAACGACTTCTTCGTCGTCCTGACGATTTTCCATGCCTACTTTACGTAAAGCAAAAGCAAAAAGAAGAATCACTAATTAGTCGTAAGTTTTTCTACGACTAGTACCAAGTCGTAAGTTTTTCTACGACTCTTTCTTGATTGTAAGATATTCTACGATCACCATTAGTCGTAAGTATCTTCTACGACTATAAAGTCCTAAAGAAAGAATCGATTTCGATTACCTTTAGGCGCTCTATCCTTTCATCTGCGGACAAAGCCGCAATGACTTGAGGAACCGCCTCGAGTGGCGGAGACTTCTCACGAGATGAGTCGACTGAGTCAACCTCAGCCTGTGAAAGATCTGTATAAACAGATAAAAATATTAGACAAGGTTGAGAAAGACCAAACGGAGAGCTAAGTCGACAATTGCTTACCCTCCTCGTAATCTCTGGTGGGGTCTCCTCTCCCCGAGTACCTCCACATAGGAGATGCTCGTTTCTTCAGAGGACTAATTCGGCGTGTGATGAAATCCTTCACCACATGCCATCCGGTCAGCCCTTCTTCCTTCAAGTCCTTAATAGCTTGAATATAAGGGCTAATCCGGCTGATATCTTCAGGGGTTGAGTCCCATGAAGATTTCTTTTCGGCAGCCTTCCCCGCGAAAGAAAGGCTGTCTTCAGAGGTGACCTTCCAGTAGAACCACCTCTTCCTCCAGCCCGGCCACGAAGACCGGGTGAAACTCTGAATGTACTCCTTCGACTTCGAGTCATGGAGCTTCAGACCGCAGCTTCCGGCGATTCCGGTTTGTCGAGCCATCCCATAATAATATTGAAACAGCTCGAGATCCGCCGGAATCCCCAGGTACGCCTCGCACAGATACACGAACACGCTCAACATGGTAATGGAATTGGGACCTAAGTTCACCAGTTCCACCCCAAAGTGTTCGAGTACTACTGTAAGAAAGGGGTGGGCAGGCAATCGAAGGCCGCACTCACAATACGCTTGGAAGACGGGGATTTGCCCATTTTCCCCCGATGGCCGATCTTGCCGATAGTGGAATCCACTTCACGAGCCTTCTCGAATCTTCCGACATCGACCAAAATCTTGATCTTAGCGCATCCATCTCCGATTCCTCCCATTCGAAACTCTCTTGGCCATTTCGCTCGAAGCAAGAAGTTTTTTTTAATTGGGTTAGCGGCGGAGAAGATGAAACCTAGTCGAAGACGGAGAAAGCAAGAGCTCGAAGAACAGCGGAGTGATTTGGGGGAAAGGTAAAAATCCAAGTCTACCTCCTGGTAAGTTTTTATAACCACACGATCTCCGCCGCTTCGGAAACCGTCTCGGCTATAGGTCTATGATAGATGGTTGTACCGCTTCGGGAACCGCTTCATCGGACAAGTCTATGAGAGCCGGTTGCAATTCCCCAGATGGTCCGTTCGAGAAAAAATAGGTACGTATTGTCACCTCCAAGCAAAATTACATTCTTGACCAAGTCTTTCTAGTCAAAGGAAGTATCAATCGGAAGAGTTTTTTCTCCGATTCCCCTACTACGACCACCAGGCGATCGTAGGGGTTTTTTATGACTTTTTGATAGTCGTAAGCAACCTTCCTGACCAAGCAAATTTCTGGTCAAAGCAGCACTCAAATGTCGAAGAGTTTTTCCTTCGACTATCATTCTACGACATTCTCATGGTCGTAAGTCCATTTACGAAACCTTTACCAAGTAAGTTATTTTCACTTGAAGCTGGGGGGCTAGATGACGAGGATCTAATAATCCTCATTTTATCTTTTATCTATAATTCTTATTATGGGTAAATATGATGTCACATAGTCCCCAGAGGTACCCCTTATCTATAAGGGAGAAGCCCAATAAGTGGTTGTAAGTTCTTCTACAATCACCCCCACAGTTGTAAGTCTTGCTACGACTATATCATGGTCGTAAGTCCTTCTACGACCACTACATAGTCGTAAGTCCTTCTACGACTGCTACCTGGTCGTAAGTTCTTCTCGATCGCCACCGGTCGTAAGTTCTTCTACGACCAGGTGAACTACGACCACCTTATAATCAAACCTACAGGCGAGTGGGTCCAATTGATTAAGGAATCCGAACGGTCTACACGCACTATTATTCCGCTTATTAATGGTGTGTAACTACCCCATTATCTCTGGAAGATAATTGCCAGACGGCGTGAAGAAGCCGAGGCGTCGGTAATTACGGCCATCATGCGCCTTCATCGGATTAATTAGGCGCATCTCCGCAGGACAAAACGGCTACTTCTTCACGACTATATAAGGGCATCAATCAGAGAGATAAGGAGGACAGCGAACAAGAGCTAGTCAAGTAGGAACACAAGTGCTATTCTCTGTAATAGTCTTACTCTTTTACTTGATCATCAAGAATACCACACCACACAGGATTAGGGTTATTATTCTCTCCGGAGAAGGCCTGAACCTGTCTAAACATCCCGTGTCAATCCACTCTGCGTCATCTCATCTCTAGGAGACCCCCCGAATCAAACAATCTTTACGTAAGATCGGTTCTAATACACCGACAACGCCACATTGCGCACTTTTCAGATACTCGACAGAATGACTGTTACACCAACCAGCACCAGCTTCCTAGGCTTTCTAGCAAATCACCCTACCCAGGTGGAGAATAACCGAGCAGTATATGCTGGAGGATTAGATAAGCCAAAGGTACAACATATGATATTCCAAATGTATCTCGACAGAGGATGCTGCAAGAACAAATGGTTAATACTTTCTTTGGCCTCGTAAAACATACATCCTTTGTTACCCACCCAACCCCAATTGCGAATAAGGTTGTCTTTGATTAGGATGCTTTGTTTCAGCAGGAGCCAAATAAAAATTTTAGTCTTTAGGGGGTAGTTTAACACCCCAAAAAAGGTTATGTGAGAAAGTAGTACTCTGCACCCTCGGAACGTTATAAAACAATTTAACAGAAAAGACAGACCCGAAGATGGCCACAGCCACGCCAACAAACCACATTACACCTTCAAGATCACTTCCTTGAAATCTACTGGGAGCCTATTTACACAGAATTAAGTCCCCCTCCACTTAAAACGTTCTACACTGCAGTACTGGTAGACTAACAGTGGTAAGCGCTCAGAACCAATATCAAAGGGAAAAAGCGCACCCACCTTCTTCTTTCTTTCTTCTTCTTCTTCTTCTTCTAACTACACTAGTACTACCAGTACTGGTAGACCAGGTAGTGGTAAGCTAGGATGAGTAATTAACCACCTGTACACTGCAGCTACGTACACCCATCCATTACACGTAAGTTTAATCAAGCCAATTGACATGGTATTTCTACCGGGCAAGGGGGCAAGTTCATCTCGTCGATCGCTGCTTCGGCCTGGCCAATTCGTCCGAGTCCGACTGCGCCCTCGTCGTCGTCGCGCTGTCGCGAGGTGGCGCCTCAGCAGCTTGCTGTTGCGCGCAGCTGCTGGGCGGACGCTGCACCACCACGTCGATGGGCTCCTGGTCGTCGGGCAGCTCGCCGACCTTGGCCGCCTCGCTCGCCGTCTCGCGGCCTTTCCCCCACAGCACCGCGTACAGCCCCATCACGACGAGCACCGCGCCCAGCACGCTCCCGAGGTGCAGCTTCTCGGCGAGCAGCAGCGAACTCAGCACGGCCACCACCACCAGCATCAGCGGGTTGAACACCGACGCGAACAGGGGACCGCGACGCTTCACGCACCACGAAAGCACCACCAGCATCACGCCAGACGCCAGAACGCCCTGCGCGCGTGCATTAAAGAATCGTTAATTACTATCATCCGGTGAGGTCAGCTCATCTCTCCCGTCTCAACCTGTCAACTACCAGCTACTACATGCATATATGCGTACCGAGTATACGACGGAGAGGAGCCTGATGTCGAAGCCGAGGCGCCACTGCGCCACGTCCCGGTCGAAGCAGAGCGCGAACGCCACGGACTGCACCGTGCTCATCACGCACATGAGCGCCGTGCTGGAGTAGTGGAACGGGTACTCCCGGCTCAGCTTCGCCTGCAGGATGAGCCACAGCGCGTAGAAGCAGCAGCTGCCGATGGCCAGCAGAGAACCCATCACATGCTTGCTCGGCTCGGCGGCCGGGTGCGCGGCGCTGCCGGCGTGGTGCGTCAGCTTGGCGACGAGGTCGACGTGACTGACCCAGGGCGTGATCTCGGCGCCCTTGTAGAAGGTGAGCAGCATGGCGCCGCCGACGCCGAGCACCGTGCCGGTGACCTTGGCCTGCCCGGACACCGTCCGGATGGCCAGCTTCTCGTAGCGGAAGAGCACGGCGAGGACGAAGGTGATGGCCGGGATGAGGTTAGTCATGGCGGACGCGAAGGTCGCCGACGTCAGCTTCATGCTGGAGATGTACAGGTTCTGCGCCAGCGGGCCGCTGCACGCAGGCAAATCTTAACGTAAGTTGCGTCACAAGCGTAGTGTTGCTCTGATGGATGCAGCGTCAGGGGATCGATACGACTGGAAAACCGCATGAGCATAGCATATGTGGGCGTGACCATAGTAAGAGGACGAATCAATCAATGCAGCAGGCCGGCATCTCGACCGGTGCAACTACCTGACCTGAGCTTGCACTTGACAAATCAAGCACGATGCCGATGCCGATGCCGATGCCCACACGTTTCACGAGGCATTGCTGCTAAAGCAGGGGGATTCTGGTAGTGGGAAGGAGAAAGAAGCTAGCTAGCAGCAGACCGCATCCAACGATAGATATAACTCCATATGCAACACAAATACTGCCAGTAATGTAATTCTCTTCCTACTTATGTACGTATAAGTGGTTGTGGCCCGCGTCGCGTGTGCTCCCGGAAAAGGATGGTAAAAGTTTTCTCCGCCGGCAAGCACCTCGTGACCGATCGAGAAATATTGAACATACACACGTACATATGGATATAGATAGCTAGCTAGTAGGATCGGCATGTGAAAAAGTCCATTTGACGCCCTGAATTCAAAACCAACCTTAAACTACAAAAGCGGACACCCTTGAACTTTCTATATCAGACAAAATACCCCACCCGTGCCAAATCCAACCCGGTTTTGTGCCAACTTGGCATCCACGTAGATCTGAGACGGGCACTGTAATATCCCTAGCCCACACATCATACTCGGCTGTCTTTCTTCCTCCTCCTCTCCTTTCCCCTCCTCCCAATCCCACATCTTCTCCTCTACTCCACCTCCACTGACGCTAGCACCACAATCCTCGTATCCTCTTCCTCGCGTGAACCCCGCGCCGCCACCGCCAAGGCCCGCCGGATGCCTCACGCGGTCTCTTCTCCTGCTCCACCACCTCCGACACCTGATCGGTGTCGGTGCGAAGTCACCGCCAAGCCTCTGCTGCCCCACTTCCAAATTTGTTGCCATCCTTCCGACCCACCAAATTCCTCTCATATCTAACTTTAAGACCACCCCCAAAAAGCCCCTAGATGTCCTCTTCCCTTCCTCTTTGAAGCTGGCTACCGCCGAGCCTAGCAGCGTTGTCGCCAGTACGCACCCGTGCGCCGCCGTAGGCATCTCGCCGCCCCGTTGCATTCCCAACCACACCACCTATGTCACCACCTCCACATGGGCCTCCCGAGTCTATTCTCATAGTCGCCTTGTCGATTGGTCACCGTCGCCATACAACCCCATCACACTATCAACCTAGCTCACTGTCACTGGCTCATCACCGGCCATCCCCGCCCTAGCTAAGGCCACCTACGGTCTCCCTGTGTGTAGGCACTGCTCATGCACGCGTTGGTCCGGATTCCCGGTCTCCAGAGCTCTCTGTCGCCCGTGTGAGGCGGTCGTGCATGGGTGACGATCGCAGCTGGCACACAGCGACTATTCTTTGAGCTTGAGTTGCGCTTAGGGATGGGGGCTTATCGGCTAACATGTGGGCCCTATCTAACTCAGTTGCCACATCAGCAAAACCACCTCCATGTCACATGAAAAACTGGGTTGGATTTGTCGCGGGGGGTATTTTGTCTGGTATATAAACTTTAAAGTTGTCGGGTGTCCGATTTTATAGTTTATGATTTGTTTTTGAACTTTCGAAAGAGTTTACACGTGTCAAATGAACTTTTTCATATATATATATATATATATATATAATGTGGTAGGCGACCCTGCGCAAAAGCGATTAAATTCGGGCAGGCAGGCAGGCAACAAAGCCAAAGCTTTCATTCTCGTTTGGGGAAAGAGAGCGCGAAAGAAGAAAAGTTTACCCACCCGGAGAGGCCGCAAATGAAGGACAGCACCACCACTCTCCACGTCAACTTTGTTCGGTTCTTCCTGAAATAAAGCACCCAGCCAACCAGCCACTTATATCAGATGAGACTTGTCAAATGATCACTCTACGAAACTGCAAACTATAATTGCGAAGCATCTGCGCATTCATGCCGATCGATATGTACGAGTAGTGCGAGTAAGAAGTTAAGGAACGAATATATACTAGGGTAGATGGGAGCACATGCAATTGCAAGCAAGACCGTAGCTTTTTGCCACCAGAGGAGAGGAGAGGAGGGTGGTCAATACGTACGCGCGACAGGGAAACATGGAGAAAATAAAGAAGACATGGATATCGGCTTCTTCAGAGAGAGAAGGCCGCAAAGCAAAGCACAAAAAAAAGAAAAAGAGAGGCACATGAGAGATGGAGCATTCTAACACGATCGAACAGAAAAGAAAAAAAGAAAGAAAGAAGAAGCAGGGTACGTACGTACGTAAAAATTAATCGGTAGAAAAACGATACTCAATTGACGAGGAATGCTGTCAAAATGGAACTTGAATTAAGCAAGCATGCATGCGCGCATAGGAGTAGTCGTAGTCGTAGGTACGTAGCTGGTTAGTACGGTACGGACCTCTCGACGAAGTAGGCGAGCGGCGCGAGGACGGCGGAAGCGAAGAGGTAGCGGTAGGCGACGAGCACCCTCATGTCCATGCCGTCGCAGATGGCGAGCTTGTAGAAGATGTTGACGCCGGCGAAGACGACCTGGACGAGCACCATGGCCGCCACCGGCTTCATCCCCTCCACCACCTCCCCGGCCCCCATTGTACGTACGTTAATCGGCCGGCCAGGTTCCCTCGATCGAATCGCACCTTGTCCTTGTTGTTTGGGCCGGGTTGGGGACGGGAGGTGGGCGAGCGAGGCTGAAGATCGACGAGTGTTATATATAGGCAGCTGGAGAGGGAATGTTTAAGTAGGGAAAGGAAAGGAAAGGAACGGAAGGAGGGAAAGGGAATGGAAGATGGAAGGGCAATTGAAGTAGGCAGTCAAAACGAACGAAACGACCGAGATAAACGAGCAGAAATAGATACGGAATTAGTACAAGAACAACGGCCGCGAGCAAGCTAATTACCGGTACCTTCCCGGCCGGCGAGTGCTAAAAGCTACCACTAACTCGGGGCTGGCATGTGCAATTTGCATTTGGCCTCCCCTTAATTTGTGTCTGTTTTCTGCGTCTCTTTCTGCACGCGCGACATGAGAAATTAATCCCGCTGCTACTAACAAGCTCTCCGCATTTCTCAAGAAGAAGAAGAAGAAGAAGCTTTCATGCGCCGCGCTCCGAGCAGAGTCGAGCCGATTACTGCTACTAGTTGGCAGCATTATTTCTCATTTCGGGCTTTTCTAGTGAGAAGAAAAACAACCTCTTCAGTTCTTCCTCTCGCTACAGGCTACAGGGCTAGTGAGATCGAGGAACAACGTACATTAAGCTACTAAGCTAGTACTCCAATTCTGAGGTTTTGGATAGAGAAATGCATGGATTGAATTAGAAAGCTACCAGGCCTACGACTAGGAATTGAATCTAGAGGATGGATGGATCGTCTCCGTAGGGCCCACATGTCGGTCTCCAAGCTTTTTTAAATCGTACATCCTTCTCTTGTCATCTACTCGCAGTTGTCCCCCAGCACCATGTCTTAGTTGTCGAGTTCGATGAACCAAAGAGTTGTGGTGCTGGCGAATGTCGGGCGCGTCAATTGCACAAATTGCGGGGTCCAAGCAAATGTTCTCCACTCTAACACCGAAGAGAATAGGGGGCGCATGTTCTACAAGTGTCTGTATTTCTTAGTGAGTTTGGTTTTTGGGAATGTTTGTATTTTATTTTGCCTTTTTGTCACTTGTTTTTTACTATTTGATATGGATTACAGGCTGGTGGATGCTAGTAATTTCATTGGGCGGACTCTATTGATGTTGTGATGGAATGGGCAGTTGAACATCTACCAGTAGCCCCTTCTGGTCCAATGATGAACAAGCCACCTGTGGAGGAGCGCATTGACATGATTCTTGACCATCTGTAGTGGCCGGAGAAGCCTATGTGTGTGTATATACTTCTGGTAGTGTATGCAATAAGTGAGTTCATGTTTCCAGGATGATGTATGCTTATGTTATACCAGATTTGTATGAATTGTAAGAGGTCCTTAACTGTCAACAACTACATTTGTATGAACATGACATGACAAGAACCAATTGCATTACAATATTTAGCATAGTTTCAGAACATTACAGTAGCACAATATGACATCAACATAATTCTAAGTACCATATTTTGTAGAACATTACAAGTACCAAAACGAAACTAAGTTATCAAGCCATGTTCAATTCACATTACAGTACCAGAACATTAGACCCCACTTTCGTTTTAACCTTTATCACCTTTTCAAACTGAACTTCACCCGCTGGAAAATCTTACTCGGCCGAGAGCGGGGAAGACAAGCAAAGGCATCGATAGTCTGTAAGGAACCAAGGTGGTGGTAGAAGAGCGCTAGTCAGCTAGTTGAGGATGACCGAGCCAAGCGCGCGGAAGACAAGGCAAAGGCAGCCATGGTCCCCGATGCTCCTCCTAAATGGGTGGTTACTTCTGAGGAGATCTTGAAAGCCCAGCACATGTCTGCCTTCGAGACTGGCCATGCCCGCATGTCTGCAGGAGACAAGGGCAAGGCACCGATGGGCCCTCAAAACTGTCTTCTTTTCGATTCACCGGTTTTTTCAATTCCAAAGGGCGCAAATGTATCCTACGTGTAGATCAAGTTGATGGTTCGTGCATGTTGTCGCTTCTACCGTAAGAGTATCGGGACAAACAAATACACATAACCAAACGCTGTGTGCCATGTAATTTGCACATATATTACGAAGTCTTATTGTCAGAGTTGAAATATCATATTTTAAATTTAATTCCTAAATTATTCTCTATTTAATGTTTCGGACCTCTTTTTCAAAAATAAACGGTTTTACCAACACTACACCTGGTAACAACACCCCGGGTGCAATTAAATAAGTCAAGCATTACAAAATATTACCAAATAACTTAGTTAAATCATGTAAAATTTGAAGCTGCATTATGTGAACATATAAATATAAATGTATTTCAATTATTTCTGCTAATTTTTTCCTAGTCATCTCAAATAATGTTTTGCTTTTCTGTCACCGTTCCAAATGGCTACAGAGACCCTTAATGTTGTTTGGTTGGTGGTAAGCCTTCGGTTGCCAATTCAATTGGCGACAGGGGCATTTCAACATTTCAAATGGCGACAAAAGCTCATTCTTGTTTTTTAAAAAAGAATTAAAAATGCATTTATTTATTTAATTCTATTTAAAAAATATATTATTATTATTTTAAAAAGTCTAGGGTGTACATGGTGTATACTACGTGGTGGGTCGAGGTTACACGAAGCAAAAGCGGTTGTGGGTCGAGCTTCCTAGTCCTAGGTAGCTTGCACCTCATTCCTAGCTATCCCTCACTCTCATAATACCCCCCTTTTGACTTTTTTTTGTCTCTAAAATTAGACTTTGAATCTTAATTTTATACCAATACATTTATGAAATATCAAGGGAGTATAATATTATAAAATTATTTCTGGCGATAATTCTAATAATATTATTTTAATAAGATCAATCTAAATATTTATAAAAAATATTATTGTCAAAGATTACCAAATTTGATGATCAAAGAGAAAGATGCCAGATATTCTGATGCGGAGAGAGGAAGTAACAGAGTACTCCACCACGACTGATCGTCCTGGTACCAGCCCTAGCTTGCTCGCCGTAGGCAGCTGCTGTGCTGGGCAGGGTCCCCCATGCAACTGCTCATTTGCTCCTTTTTGTTTTTGTTTTTATTTTTTGCTTTGTTTTTATTTATTTATTTATTTGCGAGGGAAGTACTCTGTTCACTTGGTTGACCAACGCAGACGAATGCATATAATGGATGGAGGATACATAACCACTAACCTTCTTTTTAATTTCCTCTTTAAGGAAGGATTAAATAAAGATATATCTTAGAAATGCATGTGCTTGCTTTTCCTCTAGCTTTGTGCTCATGCGTGAATCACAGAATCAGTATTTTTCTGCCCGCACATACAGTGGCCCACATGCGCTAAATTAAGCTTCCATTATTATATATAATTTAAATTCATCTTCGATTTAACTAGCTTGCACTAGTTTCATGGTATATAATAACTCTAGTTGTATTGAATTCAAAAATAGTTCAAACTAATTTGAACTAAGTTCAAAACTCACTTATCATAAATATATTAATTAGAGCAGTATAAAATGTTTGCATACCTAAATTCTAAATTTTGCATCGATTATACACGTGTATCGGATGGTTTATAACGCAGGTGACTAGGTTCATAATGGTAATTGCTGGAGCAGGCGTGCACGTGAGAATTCCTGCTCTGCTGTGTTTGAAGTAGCCAATTCCGCATGGTCATCTGCTAGCTTTACACGTAACATATGGATATATACATCGATCTCTTTCTATTTTCCGACGCCCCAAGTATTTGAATCCTACCAACAAGAAGAAACGAAAGCGCAAGTGCATGGATCGTGTTGTGTTCTTTTTATTTTCGGATTTATAAGTCGAGTCAGATTCTAATTAAAGCACAGTTATTGTTGTCTGCTTCCAACGCAAGCACTTTGTTTTTCCTGGTACTTTTTCCCACTTAATTTTTGTAGTATATTTGGGTCGTGTCGTCGACGATTAAGCACAAGAATATAAAAGTAGAACATAAGACACACAATGT
Source organism: Hsuehochloa calcarea (assembly GCA_036346395.1). NCBI lineage: Eukaryota > Viridiplantae > Streptophyta > Magnoliopsida > Poales > Poaceae > Hsuehochloa > Hsuehochloa calcarea. Next base: position 62,321 of record JAYEVG010000072.1, on the reverse strand, counting down.
AGTTCCGAGCTTGGTGTGCACAGTATGCAGAAAATAACTCCTTTATATAGGGAGAGGTGGGGTGACTTCATCGTAGAATAAATCATACGATATTAAACTATACCCCATGGATCTCGCAGCCCGACTGCCCCTAATAGGCATTCTGTTTATGTAAAATGTCTACACAATCAGACCACCTAGATGAGCCGGTATACAACACTAGCTACTCCCTTTGCTTGCACTTTTCTAAATTAACACACCAATACCAAAAGAAAATAGATGAGTTTGTTCAAAGCAAGCATCTTGATATTTCAACCCCACTAGCTACTCCCTCCGTTTCACATTACCTGTCCATAGCCCACCATGCGCACTGACCAAGAAAACACTAAATATAAGAAATGGTTAATGAGAAATGACCATACATATATATACCCTTATTAGATGACGTATCACGACCACTTAATCTCTTTCAAAGTATTTAAGTATGGTTAAAAACTGAAAAAAAATTACAATTACCTCAACGAACAAATTATATTGGAAAAAATTCTTTCGATGCTACAGACAAAATATATACAGGGAAAGAGAGTAAATAGTAAAATCCTTTTCTCTGTACGCCTCACTCCCTTTAGCTTGCACCACTGGTTGAGTCGTGTTTCCTGTACGTGGTGCGCTTGGACATGAATAGATCAGTCGGGGTTTTCCTTTTGCAGCTAGCTAGGAATCACATCACGTGCATGACACGTTCGTTCGGTCGGTGCTTCTACCTCAATGGGATCCGATCGCGAGGAACGCACTATTGACGGGATCAATTTCACTGTAGGAGAGCGATCAAATACGTACTACGCAGACTTGCACGTTACATGCACATACGTACATGAACAGTATTAATTCTTCTTAAGCTCTAACTATCTTAAAATACTCTACAAGTAATTACTTATCATTATACGCTAATTACAACTTAATATGCGCTAATCATGATTCTTGCTTCCGAACCACGGCTATTACGTACGTAGCTGCTTTTCGCATGCAAGCAGAGCCCTAAGTCTGTACTTTATTTTCCTCGTAGTATGATTAAAATATACTATCACGTCACCTTACTGTATCGTGACTAAAACTGGCCTCACGTACACGCCAGTGGTACCTACCGAATTGGATGGTAAATTTTACCAATCGGAGGAGTCCAACTGCATGCAAAGAAAGTGGCTCTTTTCCCCTCTGGTGGTGCGACGTCAAATCTCTCTCTCTCTCTCTCGCAGGCAGAAGCAGAAGGCAGTATGATGGAGCTGCTGGTTAAGTGGGTACGTGGACGGAACGAACGCGCCCATGGACTTGGCATCGATCGATCGCCGCTCTTCAATTCGTACTACTCCGATTGCATAATCTCGACTCTCTCTTTTTCTTTTTCTTTTTCTTTTTGGTTAAATTGAGCCTACGAAAGCCAGTTACCACGCGGTTGCAGTCCCCAGAAAGAACCGACCTATCTTGGATTGAAACCGCGGTGGCCGAGCACAGCTGCATTTCGATGTGCGTGCGGACGTATGCGATGACATATATATATACATACATAGTATCGCTAGCTGTGGAAACAAATTAACTTAACAACATATGAGTGAGTGATTCTACTAGTACAGGAAGACGTGGAGAGGCGTAGGTTTCGATCTAATAGCCTTAAATTCAACTAAAATCCCTTCCAACCATGCATGATTACTGGCAGGAGGCGGCGGCAGCGGCAGCGAGGTAGCCAGGCAGGCCGGAGAACTGAAGTTTAATTGCCGTACTGCTAGCTGCATGCATGATTCCTTCTTCCAACATGCTCGATCAGTACGTATGTACATATAGTACGTTGGATTACATGCGCACGTACGGCAATTTTCGGCAGTTTTTTGAAGCTAAAATTGCCATCTTTCTATTCGTTAGATGTGCTATAATATTCTTGTTGTTGATGCATTGTAAGAAAAAAATATATATCATAATAGTATATGTGAATAACATAACGAGTTCATTACATTGTCGTATTTTGTTGGCATATAATTTTATTTTATTTTTATCTTAACCTTTCAAAGTACATGTGAGATTTTGAATCATGTGATGAAAATACGAGTTATTAAGACTTTCAAAAATAATTACAGTGACCAATAACCAAAATTACATAAATAATTTACTATAATTTATGTATAATAGAGTTGTAAATGAATTTTTAACAATTTTTACAAAAAAATAGTTGAATTCCGTGCAGGCAAAGATCGATTAGCTAGGCATCACACCGGCCGATCCATTCTCACACGTGATATATGTATTATGTTAGGAGTTTGGTCCTACATATCATCAAGGTTTGGTGTAATTCCTTTCGGCCCCTATCTTCTTTTCCCTCCGGTTTCGGGGAAATGATTCCCAAGGAGGAAACTAAGAGAGACAGGCCAGACTAGGGATATATCCATGGCATGCTACCTTTTCTTCCCTTCCCTTCTACAGAGAGATTATTAAGAATCTTGCTGCTATCATGCATGTGTTGTGTTGGGTGCGCACCATATGCATTCTGAGCATGCGCTGCAATTCCAATTTGGTTAGGCGCGCGCGTTTTCCTACCAACACTGTGCAGTGTGCTGCGCCGGCCAACCGCACCGCACCACCAAACCAACCGGTGATTGAAGCGACCGGCTTCTTTCCGCAAACAAGAAAGGAAGGGCGGCGGCCGGCGAGGCGAGAGCGAGTCGAGAGAGGCGAGGCGCGATGCCTAGGAGAAGAGGAGGCTAAAAGCTTCAATGGTGGAGGCAGGCGAATATATATACTATCCAAGGAGCACAAGCCTTCTTCTCCTTAATTTCTCCTCCATCGCCATTCCTTCGTTGAAGATTCTTCTCGTCCGTCGGGGAGGATCACCTAGGACTAGGAGAGCTACACTATGGCTATGCAGGGGGAAGACCCTGCCGTGCCCGCCCTACGGAACCACCTCTGCTACTCTCGTCCTTCCACTGCACGACCATCGCGCTCGCAAAGTGGAAGAACAAGTGGGATTGATTGCAAGGTATTTCTTGCCGATCCCCCCGTTTCTCTCTATACCCATTTGCAGGGAATCCTGTTCTTGTTGTTAGGCAAGGATAAGGATGCGGTAGGAAGAATGCGGCAACAGAGCAAAAGTCACAGTTAAATTGCTTTGTTGGATGATCATGTGCGCAAATCTGCCAGTCCTAACGCGCGCTTAGGATTGGATCGTATAATCGCCGGAACCAAAATTTATGTTTGCACAGTTCGATGATAACCGACAGCTACAACTTTCTAGGCTGTAGCAATGCCCAACTAGTTGGATTTTGTTTTGCTACATACAACTTCTGTTGCTCACGGATGCTTATTCCGCAACACAGGTTTTGGATCCCCAAATCAAGCATCCCAACAGGATGCTCAAAAACATAACTACACATTTGGAATGTAGCACTAGTTGAATCTTGAAGCAGCTATATATATATATATGATAGTTAAAACTGAGACTAAAACATAATCTAATAACGTTAACCCTAGCTCTATTGTTGAACACCACAACAAAACATTAGATGCGGAAGTGTGAGACATACCCGATCCCGGTGATGCCATCGGATCTTAGGGTTGGTCGCTGACAGTCGGGGTCGGCGCGGATCTGAGCGCGTTGATGTCGGCCTGAGTCGTGGATGTCGTAGTGGAGACGACGGCGTCACGGTGATGCCGACGAGTTTGAGTCGCGGTGATGACGGCCTTCGTTCACCTCAGTGCGCGTTATAGATCGGATGTGTGTGGGATGTTGTTAGGCTTGAACCACACGGGAACCAAACCTGCCGAATCCCTGAGTTTTTGTAGCGCTGAGGTGACCGGGACCGAAACCAAAACTCTGTTGGAGACGCCCCCGATCAGGGCGCAAAGGTGGGCTTATGCCCCGTAAGACTCGGTCTCGGCAGTTAGCCGAGATCAATCCAACATTCTCCCCTTTGATCGAAAGGCTAACAACATAAGCCCATTCTCAATAAAATAGCATACCAAGGTAATGTGTCGCATGACCAATAAAATGTCATACGACCTCAGTACCTATAGTGTACTATCTCATCTTTGAAATGGATATTCATTATACTTAATGGGAGTTGGTTCGTTTTAAGGTCCTTTTATCCAGAATCAGAGGCTTTCCAATAAACCCATGCCGGCAACATGATCACAAAATATATTGGGTGGTAAGCCTTTGGTAAGCGGATCCGCAAGCATTGACTTAGTACTAATATGCTTGATACTAATGGTTTGATCCTGGATTCTATCTTTCACAACATGATACTTAATGTCAATGTGTTTGGCAGCACCACTTGACTTGTTGTTACTCGCATAAAAGATCGCGGGTTCGTTATCGCGATATAAGGTGAGTGGCTTAGAAATGTCACAACCACTCTAAGGCCCTGAATAAAGTTCTTAAGCCATACAGCCTGCCCAGTAGCCTCATAACATGCCACAAACTCAGCTTGCATCGTTGAAGATGCCGTAAGGGTTTGTTTGGAGCTTTTCCACGAGATAGCTCCTCCAATGAGTGTGAAGATATAACTGACGTGGATTTCTTAGTATCAACACATCCCGCAAAATCAATCAATAACCAACAACTTCAAGGTTATCGGTATGCTTATATGTGAGCATGAGATGCTTAGTAGCTTGCATATAACGCAAGACTTTCTTAACGGCCTTCCAAAGGTCCGGTCCGGATTTGACCGATATCGCCAAGCATTCCGGTTACAAAAAGCTAAGTCGTATGCGTGCTTACTTGAGCATACATAATGCTTCCGATGAAGCGTAAGGAACCGCTTCATCGATCGGTTTCATATTGGTTCCTTGGACATTGAAATGTCCCAAACTTATCGCCCTTAACAATAGGAGCGGTGAGCGAGCATTTATGCATATTGTATCTCTTTAGTACTCTGTCAACGTATGCTTTTGAGATAAACTTAATACTCCTTTGGACTGTCCTGAATTTCAATGCCAAGAACGTAAGAGGCATCACCGAGATCCTTCATATCAAAATTGGATGAGAGAAATCTCTTGGTTTCAAACAAAGATATCCTTATCGCCGCTAGCCAATAAGATATCATCCACATAAAGTACTAAAATGGTGAATTTACTCCCTTTGAACTTAACATATATGCAGTTATCAACTTCATTTTCCTTAAATCCAAAATTCCTTATAACTTTATCAAATTTGAGGTACCACTGCCTCGATGCTTGTTTTAAGCCATAAATAGATTTCTTAAGTCGACATCTCATATGCTCCTTGCCTTCCACGACAAAACCTTCCGGTTGAGTCATGTAAACATTTTCTTGCAAATCGCCATTAAGGAATGCCGTCTTCACATCCATCTGATGTAGCTCTAAATCATAATGAGCTACAAGTGCCATAACGATTCTGAACGAATCCTTAGTTGAGACAGGAGAAAAAGTATCATTATAATCAATCCCCTCTCTTTGTGAGAAGCCTTTTGCTACGAGTCTTGCTTTGAACCTTTCGATATTTCCCTTAGAGTCATGCTTGGTTTTGTAGACCCATTTACAGCCTACTGTTTTGACTCCATCAGGAATTTCTACTAAGTCTCATACATCATTAGCGCTCATAGACTTTAGTTCATCCTTCATGACATCAAGCCATTTAGGACAATGTTCACTCATCATTGCTTCCTTATAAGAGGTGGGATCATCTACCTTCCCTATATCATTAATATCCTCATTCATGTAAACAACATAATCATTTGGGATGGCAGATCTTCTCTCCCGCTGTGATCTTCTAATAGGTTCAGCAACTATTGCAGGAGGCTGCTGAGGCGCAGGAGACTGCTGAGGCTCATCATTAGGTATGACATTAGGAATTTCAGAGACCCCAACAGTGGGTGCATCAACAGTATTTGGTACTGGAGGTGCAACCACCTGAAGTGCAGGAATAAAAATCTCTGGGATAAGCGGTGAAGGAACGTAAACCCGCTTCTCTTCAAGATCAATTTTCCTATGCTCCAGGTCCTCATTATTTTCTAAGAACACAGCATATCTTGTTTCTACAAACTTAGTTGTCCTATCAGGACAATAAAACCGATACCCTTTAGATCTTTCAGGGTACCCTATAAAATGGCAACTTATTGTTTTAGGATCTAATTTTCCAATATGTGGATTAAATATCTTAGCTTCAGAACAACAACCCCATACTCTTAAATATTTCAAACTCGGTTTTCTCCCAGTCCATAATTCATAAGGTGTCTTAGGTACTGATTTACTGGGAACCCTATTAAGAATATGTGCTGCTGTCTTTAGTGCCTCCATCCATAAACCAGGTGATAAACTAGAGTAGCTAAGCATGCTCCGTACCATATCCATAAGTATACGGTTGCGTCTCTCAGCTACCCCATTTTGCTGAGGTTCACCTGGTGTAGAATATTGGACAACAATGCCATTTTCCTAAAGGAACTTAGCGAAAGGGCCAGGAATTTGGCCATAAGGGGCATGTCTTCCATAATATTCCCCCCCACGGTCTGATCTTACCACTTTGATTCTTAGGTTGTGCTGATTTTCAACTTCAGCCTTAAATATCTTAAATTTATCAAGTGATTCAGATCGGTCCTTAATGGGAAAAATATAACCATAACGGGAGAAATCATCAGTGAATGTAATGAAAGAATCAAAACCATCCACTGATGTCACAGGAAAAGGACCACAAATATCAGTATGAATTAACTCTAATAGTCCTGAGCTGCGAGTTGCTCCCTTCTTTATTTTCTTTACGTATTTTCCTTTAATGCAATCAATGCAATGGTCTGAGTCAGAGAAATCTAATGGTTCTTCCTTAATGAGACGCTCCATTCTCCCCTTCGAAATATGGCCTAAACGACAGTGCCACAGTTTCGAAGAAGTCTCATTATTCTTTTTATGCATAGTATCACACACATTCAAAGATATCGGTGATTCATTAAGGGAAAGCATATAAAGCTTGTCTTGTCTAACAGCAAGACCAACATTATTTGAATTAAATGTGATAACACACTTATTGTTACCAAAATTACATTTGAATCCATCATCGTCCAATAAAGATACTGAAATTAAATTCCTCCTAATGGAAGGAACAAAAACTACATTATTAAGACGAAGTGTGAAGCCGCTATCTAAAACTAAGGAGACAGAACCAATTGATTCCACTTCGGCTTCTTTTCCATCCGCGGCTCTAAGACTTCGCTCCCCCTTTCTTAGTGTTCTCACGGTATGGAATCCCTGTAAAGAGTTGGTAACGTGCGCTTGCACTGAGTCAATCCACCAAGATTTAAGGGAAAAATTAGTATAAAGGGTTTCATCAACAAACGTTATAGAATCATTACCCTTCTTGGCGAGCCACTTTAGGAAACCAACATAATCCTTCCGAAATGTCACGGCTCTTTGCGTAGTGACATGCATTCCCACTTGGTGCTTTAGCGAAGCAACATTGGGCTTAGGTGTATTTTGCACCTTAGGCCCCGATTTATCCGAATTAGGAGAGTAGTGCGCCTTTTCTTGGATTTGAAGTCCCCGAGAACTTCCTTTTGCTAGGACCGCCAACTTGATTCACTAAATCTTTCTTTTCGCCCTAATCCTTTCTTCCTCCTGGACACACATGGCGATAAGATCGCTCATGCTCCATTTATTTTTCCGAGTATTATAGTTTATCTTAAAAGCGGTGTATTCGTAAGGAAGAGAAGTCATTATGAAGTGAACTAGGAAACCATCGATATTTCCATGTCCATGCCCTTGAGTTTTCCACCATATCACCATCATCATGATGTGCTCTCTTATCTTCTTTGGACCGTCATACTTAGTGGATAGAAGCCTCGGATTAATGTCTTGGCATAAACCTTAGTGGAGCCTTTGAATTTCTCCTCTCTTGAGCGGATACTCCTTAGCATTTTCGAATCCGGGATTGCTCCCGATTCCAACCGAGATAGAAGTCTTCATAATCATTAGTGATAGTATTAGACCTCTCCCATTTTTCAATTATTATCATATATTTTCTTTTTCTCATCGTGTCGTCCTCACCAATGGTGGGGAAGCGGAGCGAGCACCCTTAATGCATAATCAAGGTCTAATACTCCAAGGACAACTGAAATTCTTTCTTTCCAAGCGGGGAAGTTGCTCCCCGTAAGCTGCTCAATGTTGTCAATTGTAGCGGCAACATTTGAAGCATTCATGGCTGAACATTAAAATACAGGGAAAAATTAGAAATAGCATAAAAGTATTGCATGCAATTAACCCTACGTTGGTCTGATTAATAACATGCAAAATTACAGTTCTAGTTTATATCACCATTGGGCAGAAATAAAAAGAACTATAATAATTAATGTGGCGACACATGACTACAAACAACGTTGGTCAGTATGTAATCATGTGTATACATAATGCCAAAATAAATCATGAAATTCTCTAATTAAAATATCTCGTTGGTTCAATTTTAATCAGAGACTGAATCTATACCGAAACATGAGGAATTATCATTAATTGAAACAGTGCACAAAATAAAATAAAATAATAATCATAAGACTTAATCATAAAAGAACTTTACAAAATGGGAAAAATACTCTTAGCAATTAACATTAGATTTAAACAGTAAACAAAATAAATAAATAAAAACTTAATTAGAAAATCAATTTTCAAAATAGAAAAAACTACTGTGCATCGGATGCACAGCGACCGGGCTCGGCCTGCGTCCGGCCCACGTTATTCGGCCTGGACTCGCGCGCACAGCCCATCAGCGCAGGTGCGACGAACGAGAGCCGTCGGATTTGTCGGCAGACCTGAGATCGACCGCTCGCCTTACCTTTGCCGAATCGGAGTGATGCGATCCGTCGGATCTAATCGAACGGTTGAGAGCGAAAAGCGCGCCGTATAAAAGCCGGCGAAACGGCGGAAACCCTAACCCTAAAACCATTTTCTCCCGTTCCTCCGAAGACTCCGCGCGGCAGCGGCGCCGTGAGGCGCGCGGGAAGGAGCGGCTTCGACTGCTCCGACGCCGAAGGCGCAGAGAAGAGCAAGTAAGCGGAGCGGAGGCGGCGGCGTAAGGCGGCGCATCAAGAGGCGGCGCCCCCGCAGCTCTCCTCGCCGGCGCGCGCGTGCGACCAAGGTCGCGCGCGCAGCCGTCGAGTGGAGCTTCGGTGGCGCCCGGTACCGGAGGAAACTCCAGATCCAAAAACGTGTAAGTATTCCGCCGCCTCTAGTGTCTCCGATCTGAGTTTGAGGGTTTGGGGGTTCTTCGGGTTCTGACTAGGGTTTGATCCCCTTCTTCTAATTGCTAACCCGAGCCACCGAGTCTTAGATCCAGACGAGTCTAGCTTAGATCCAGTCGGGTAAGATCAACTAGGGTTCTTAATTGGGTTCAACCTGAGCTAAGGACTGCTCTGATACCATTGATAGTTAAAACTGAGACTAAAACATAATCTAATAACGTTAACCCTAGCTCTATTGTTGAACACCACAACAAAACATTAGATGCGGAAGTGTGAGACATACCCGATCCCGGTGATGCCATCGGATCTTAGGGTTGGTCGCTGACAGTCGGGGTCGGCGCGGATCTGAGCGCGTTGATGTCGGCCTGAGTCGTGGATGTCGTAGTGGAGAGCGGCGCGCCGCGGTGATGCCGACGAGTTTGAGTCGCGGTGATGACGGCCTTCGTTCACCTCAGTGCGCGTTATAGATCGGATGTGTGTGGGATGTTGTTAGGCTTGAACCACACGGGAACCAAACCTGCCGAATCTCTGAGTTTTTGTAGCGCTGAGGTGACCGGGACCGAAACCAAAACTCTGTTGGAGACGCCCCCGATCAGGGCGCAAAGGTGGGCTTATGCCCCGTAAGACTCGGTCTCGGCAGTTAGCCGAGATCAATCCAACAATATATACCACGATTGATTATATATGGTTGATGGGTTTCAGTAAGTTTAGTACGAACGATGAACCTCCACGCATAACATATCTCTGGCTTGTCCCTAGCCATTCAACCTGTTATGTTATGTTTTCAATTATCATTTCAAGTAACTTTATACGCCATGTGAAGTACCTCGATATATATATACATGCTCATTTGACACTGATTTTTTTTTGCTATAGATATACTTCCCCCTATTCGTCTTGATATATAGGGTGATGATATATGCGCTGCGCTCAGTTATGATGATATATGCCCAGGAGATGTATTTTTATCAATCATATTTTTTGCCTTAAGGTGCTTTCATGATGATCATACAACGAAATAGAGCCTTTAGTTATATGTACGGGTACGTATCTTGAAATTTAATTTGGTAACATATAAGGTTTTATTAGCTGGATACCATACCACAATTTGATTTTGCCCTGACGAATTGAGCCGACCTAGAACACGTATCTTGGCAGCTTGAGCTGTGCGTATTATGCATTTGCTTTACCGTGGGCGTTTAATAGCAAATGTTATTCATTGCGCAGAAAGGAAAATTAATTATAGGTTTTGACACTTGGCAGTTTATTTAGTAGCTGGCTCGTCGTTGATCTCATCGATAATATCAATATCTCTGACATATTTCCTGTTACATGTGCGCCATTGGTGACGTTTCTGAATGTTGCCAACCAAGAACCAAGATCTGGCTTTCAGCGCAAGTTGATTCGGTGACGGAGTGAAAAATCAAGGGCTAACTGATGGGAGGTCCTCACCTCCCCAGCAAAGGCCCAGCCCACCTATGGACCGAAAACCTGATCAATCCATACCGGCCCAAAAGAATGAAGTAAAAGGTCGGCCCGAGACCTCTAGCAGGATGATCCTACCATCAAAGTACTCAGCCCTAGCTCCGGGTTTGTTTATATAGGCATTGTTTGGTATGGCTCCAACTGCTAGTTTTATGGTCAAAGTAGGTGGAGCTATGTCAAACGATACAGCTTCAACAAAAAATCGAATCTGGAGTTTGAGATTCTGGAGCAGGCCGTAGTGTATTTTCTCAGAGCTGCGAGAAGGTTGCTCCCTGCATGGAGCAATCACCCGGTTACAAAAATACCCCTAGAGTTAAGATAAAATTACCCACCAAATACCATCGAATAAAACCCCCTTGCCATCCCTCCTCATCCGCTCCCCCATTCGCATCCTCCCTCCTCATCCTCTTCCCCCGCCCGCCTCCCCTCCTTGGCTTCCTCTGCGCCCACTTCCACCCCGCCCAGCCGCCCCACCCCTCCGCCTCGGCCGCCAGCGCCCTCACGCACGCCGCCGACTTCACCTTCTCCTTCCTCCCCAACCCCAACCGCTGGAGCCCCCTCGACGGCCGCGTCCTCCTCTCCTCTGTCTCGCAGCTCCTAGCTGGCCAGGGCGGTGGCGACTCGTCCCCGACGGCAGCTCTTCCTCCCCGGCCCGGTCCTCCGCGATCTCCCCGACGGCGGCTCTTCCTCCCTCAGGACAACATCTTCCTCCCCCGGCCCGACATCTTCCTCCCCCAGCACGACGCGCGACCTCGTCGTTCCTCGACATCTTCCTCCCTCGATGGCTCTCCCTCCCTCGGCATATGCAGATCCAGTTGGATGGGGAAAATTGCCCAGTAACTGGAGCAAATTCCAGCATAGGTTTTGCTACAGCCGAGGGAGAGACTTCTCTCAATCAAATAAGATCCAAAACCAGCAATATGAATGTTCATATGGAGGTATGATACTACAACATTTTTTCCCCTTCTGGTTAATTTGCAAGATCCAACTCTTGTTGATGTTCTGTGGTGAAATTATGGGCGAGCCAGCACTTCAATTATTATCATGTCGCAGATATGTGACCTTTCATCTATTAATGAAGTCAAATCATTTGCAACAAAATTCTCTTCCATGGACAAACCACTCCACGTCCTGGTGAGCTTTGCTGCTTCAAAATATTGTGTTTCTTATCTCTCGCTGTAACTTATTTTTAATTTGCATTATAACCAGATAATTCAATGAAATTTCCTAGAATTACATTAACTACATGCTTATTGTTTCTGTTTGTCTGATAATTGTGGTTACACATTCCTAATGCAATTTGACTGATGTTCTGGCAATAGCATTTTAATTAGTACGAGTACTTGCAAATTTTACATGTTTTAAGGCAGTTTATAGCATTTGAATCCTTGCTCATTGTCACGCTGAATTGCTAACAATGGAGTGAAAGTATTGTATGACTTGTGGGATGAATCATATGCTTTTAACCTTTGAGATATGAATCATGGGTTTGGTACTCAACCTATCTATACAAGAGGGAAATGATCGCATATACTTTAAGCGCTAAAATGCATAACATGTTTCAACATATGGAACACATTTAGGAACATATTATTCACAGGTTGCATTGTTTCATAAACATTATTCTCCCATTATATGGGGCACCATGTTGCAGCAAATGCCATTACTAACTTTAGTCCAGGCTTACTTGATTGCGAATAAATTAATCTCTAACATACACAAGACCGCTCTTTCTCAAGTTGTAGATCATGACGAAAGATAGGAAGCAAATTCACTTGGTCAAACACCGAATTATGAACAATCTCTGAATATTTTTTACAAGTTCACTCAGCCAAACACTGAAGTCTGAATATGAATGTTTCACAATCTCTGAATATTTTTACATGCCTTCTCGTCTCCTGTCTAACAGATGAGTTCGTCATCAATACAACAACATCAAAGGGCATCATCACTGAAAAATCCTAATGTACCAATAATCAACGTGCTACACCATTCTTTAATTGAAAAAATCATAGCAAACAACAACCATTTCTTGCAGGTATGTGAACTTATTTTTGCCCTCTTTTCATGATTGGTTGATGCTGATTGCTGATATGTGAACTCATTTATTGTAGCTTGCATTCTGACGATTGTGATGAAATGTACAGGTGTCGTCTTACGAAAGTGATAGTGATGAAGAGAACAAAGCTAGAGAGAAGATCATGCGAGTAAAACATGCTATGGATGTCATTTCTCTAGTCGGGGCATCCATTGTTGCAGAGTACTCATCGAATTAGAATCTTTGTTATGAACTTCGTATGTTTGACTTTATGGACTGAGAACCCTATGATACTCGTTTATATTTATGCAATTAGATGTTAATCTTGGTGTTAACTCAGTTTCAAGGCAAAATTACACATATGTACACACCTCTCATTTTGGCTTCCAAATCACAGAGAGTTGGTTCAATAAGTTCCCATGCCAACCCCAATCCAAAGAAGATACCGACCATTCCTAGTAGTACGAGTTGGTTGAGCAGAACATGTGCATTAGCCATTCCAAACAATCCACTGTAATTTGGATTTGCTACCTTCTTACTATTAATCCATGGTAATTAACTTGAACCGGCCAACTATACCTTGGAGACAATATGTTTGGTCAAAATTATTTCATTTTGATTGCACGTATTCTAGGGCGTCACTCTTATGCGAACTTTTTTTATTATTAATTAACCCTTTTAAAAAAATTATTTTCAAGTTAACCCTTGCGAACTTTATTTCCAATTCTGACCTCTTTGGTCACGCCACCACCTGTGGCGTGACAAAACAACATTGTCACGCTTAGGGATGACAATCGGACGCGGCGGGTACGGATAGTGCTCGCCCATAGCCATACACGCGACCCCGAATTCCCTCCACGGGCATACCCGCGAAGGACGACTGGCGAAAAACCCCGCCTATGCCCGTCACCCGCGGGTACTTGTCGCCCGCGGGCATACCCGTTTACCCGCGAATAATGCATCGCCTCCTGTGGATACCCATCGCCCGCGGACATGCTCATTACCCGCGAGAAATGTGTACATCAAGTTCATCATAATTCACACATCAATGATGCAATACAAATTCAACAACTAATAAAGTTCATCATAATTAACATATCATGTTCGACAAGACAACTAATCAAGTTCAACAAATAAAATACAAATACAAACTAGCATAGTTCCTTACACATGCGGATAGGTTACGGGTAATCGGACGAAGCGGGTACGGGTGGAGCTTACCCATGCCCATGCTCGTTTACCCGATGGGCAAGGAATTGTGCCAGTTTTCATGCCCGTGGGCAAAGAAAGACACTCATACCCGCCTCCATTATGGTATTTGCCCGCTGGCATGCGGGTAATCAGGCATAATTGCCATCCCTAATCACACTATAGGATAATTCCGTTACAGTAACACTTTTTGTCAAGCTATTGGTCGTGGTGTGACCAAACAACACCGTCATGTCACCACCCGTGGCGTGATAAAAATTTACTCAGATACAAACTGACGTGATAATGTTATTTTATCACGTCACGGGTGGTGGCGTAACCAAAGATGTCAGAATTGAAAATAAAGTTCGTGATAGTTAACTTTAAAATAAAATTTAAAAAGGTTAATTAATAAAAAAAAATTCCTCTTTTGTGACGGGGGGGAGTAATCCGTGAGAACAAATACCAAAAAGATTTTGTATCTTATTTGATTTTTTTATTCTTTATTTTTCGATTGGGTCAGAAAAAATATGTTGTCATGGAGCCGTTCGGTCGCGTCTCCCCTCAGAAACCCTAATCCTCCCCTCCTCACCCCCGAAGCCGCCGTCGCAGCGATGACGGCCCCCTTCCGCTCCGGCCCTGGCGTCTGCAAGGGCGTCGGTTGCGCCCCCGGCCGTGACGCCTGGATCCTCCACCACGTCAGCCTCAATGGCGACTTCTACCGCCTCTGCTCCTCCTGCGTCCTCCTATACCACCCCACCGCCTTCTGCTCCGCCTGTCTCCTCCTCCTCTCCCCAGACGCTTTTGTCGCTGCCTCCCAAGAACCCCACCTCGACTCCAATCTCTTCCCGCTCGGCCCCACCGTCGCCTGCTCCCACTGCGGCGTCGGCGTGGCCCACCTTTCCTGCATCCGAGACCCCTCCTCCTTCGTCTGCACCCCGTGCGCCGCCGCCGCCAATCGCAGGCCCTTCTCATACGATCTCGCCGGAGGGGGCCGGCGCGCGCTGGACGAGCGCGCCGCGCGCGTCCTCCTCACCGCGGCGCTGCTGTCGCACGATTCCGTCTTGCGCGCCGCCGCGGAGGCCCGCGAGAAGGCGGACCGCAGCGGCCGGGAGGCTGCCGCAGCCCGGAAGCGCTCGCGCGACATGCTAGACGTGGCCTCCCGCGCCCTGGAAGCAGAGGCCCTGGAGGCGGAGGCCAGGGACGCCAAGAAGCCGGCCGCGCCCCCCGCGGCCGAGCAGCCCAAGAAGAAGACCCCGAAGAGAAGCGAGGCGAACAGGGACAAGGACAAGCTGCTCAAGTTGAAGGCCATGCAGCAGCCGGCGCTGGCGTTTGCCGCGGCCGCCGCCGCCGCAGCCAGCTCAATGCCATCATCCAGGGAGACCACGAAGGCAGCGAAACGGGGAGCGAGAGGTGAAAAAACATAGGATTATTGCATATGGGCAGCCATTTTTTTCTGTTCTGTACAGTAATTGTTGTATAATTCTTGCAGGTTCAGCGGACAAAGCAGCGAAAAAATTTCGAAAGGCGCTGTTCGGAACCTTGCAATCTTGAGATTGGGGGCACTGCAATCTGCTTCTTCTTCCATGTCATTGTTCTTTAGTGTAGCTAAGCTATCGTAGAATTGGAACCGCAAGTTCCAGGATATAGTAGTCTTGCAATGAAAATGATTCCTCATTTTGGAGTCTAATCGCCCTAAATTTCTAGTCGATCTTACACATGTTGGAATAGTTAGATGATCCCATTCAGATGATCCTCTCATCCTATAAAGCTGGTTTGCATCATGTATTCTTTTTTGTTATTAGTAGAAAAAATATGTTTGCTGATGGATGCAAGAAGCTAAGTGGAGATCTAGTCCATGTGACAGAATTTATGTTTTGAACTAGTTGGTGTTTCTTTGGTGCCTGTTTTAGAAACCTGTATCCATCAAAGCATACATGCGTTCTTGTACGTGTGTTCTTCCGTATTCGTTGTTTGGCATATATTGTTTTGCAATTTATTTGTTAGGCGGCGAAATTACCAAAATTTTGGAATTTCAGTGAAATGTTCAAACAGGGCGCTTTAAATTTGGGCGTAATTTGACCAAAGTCAAATGGTGCCGAATTTTTGACATAGTTTGTCCAAATTCAAATATTACCGAATTTTTTTGAATTAGAAATATTTATTTCGGAGGGTAATGAAACTAGCAAAATTTCGACGAAATTGTGAAACCCTGGGCATGACACTGTGAACCTACATACAAGCTCTTTTGTCAGATTTGGAGGATTGGATAAACGCGAGGAAGCGTCTCTATATCCCGTATTCAGTTTTCTATCTTGATATTTCTGTTTGTTCACTGTAAAATTAGAAAGTTAATTGGTATACTATATATTTTTACTATTTTGGCTTCAGGGCAGTCACAGCTAGGACGCTAGGTGCAGGATCTATTTTGTTTTTCTGATTGGTTACATCTGACGATACATGGAATATATACTACCATGTACTTCACAACAAGCTAGCACAATCTTACATGAGAATTAGAGTTCAGTTCAGTCCACCACACCATCGCAAGGAATGTCACGAACCAAACCGTCGTTAACAAGCACATGATTGCCCAAGTAGTTCATAACAAAGCGTAGCCATATAATTAATCGTCTGTAATATATAAGCTATCATAGATGATTTTATTTACAAACCGTCTATGATGATCTCATGTTATTACTGACCCTATAAAATCAGACTGCTCACGAAACCATCTATGATGACGTTTTTAAACCGATTGTGAAGATCTTTTCTATAATAGTGAGTAGATGGCCAGCTGCGCTTGAACTTGGCTAGGTAGCTCTCCAGCGGCCCCTGGTACGGCACCTCCACGTCGGCGGCGGCCACCACATCGCCACCGGACTTGAGCGTGCTCTGAAAGATCATGGTACCTCGAAGGCGACGCTAGGCCGGTGGCGGAAGATGCATTGTTAGTGGCGGTCACGGCACCGACCAACTGCGTGTACATGCATAGCATCCCCTAAAAAGAACTGCATGTACACGCATGGGTATGGCATCTCCATCGAGAGAGGATCACATATCGATCAGAAACTGCAAGATATCCCCGATAGAGAATCTACATCCTGCCTGCAAGATGGAAGGCAAAAGAAACCCTAGGAAAGAGATCGTCGAGCGCACATACTTATTCACGTGCCAAATCGAACTAATTAATTAGGATATCTTCATTCCCCGTTTCTTCTCCCCGGCCGATTGATTTGCTCCCTGCTATAAAAAGAAGGGCACGTACTCAGCCGATCCATCGAGAGCGTACGTACGTGAAGCAACAAGGTAATATATGGCAGGTTAAGCAGCGGCGGCAATGGCTCCCGTCGTGCTCGAGACCGACGTGCACTGCTTCGGCTGCGCGACGACGATCCGTCGCACCATCGTGAACCTGCCTGGTATGTACCAGCGTACGACGTGCACGATTAGTTAAGTTGATATATCGTAACGATCTGACTATGCGTGCGTGCAGGTGTGGAGAGGGTCTGGGCGTTCCCGGACACGGGGCTGGTGGTGGTCGCCGGGACGGCCGACGCGGAGGTGCTCAGGAGGAGGATCCAGAACAAGATGAGGAGGGTCGTCACCATCGTGAGCGACGGCACGGAGGACCACCGCCACTACTGGAAACCCATTTTTTGCCGAGGGTTTATGGGTTTGCCGAAGGCTATATTTCGGGCACTCGGCAAAGACTCTCTTCCAGGCCCAGACCGGTTCGTCCATGAGTGACGAGTTGAAACAGGTTGCAAACGGCTGTGACGTTAGGGTGAAGTCATTTACCGGCTATGACGTGAACGGATATCGCTTCCACACAACAAGTTACGAGCAGATTCGGCCCAAACGAAAAACCACAAATAGCGGAGTTTGTACGCCCGGCACTGATGGCCTCGACTATCATGGTAGAGTTGATGAAATCTATGAACTCTCATTTCATGGAGACAAACCTCTTAAACCTATCATGTTCAAATGCCACTGGTTTAATCCTCGATCAACGAGACGAACCCCTCATCTTGGGCTAGTCGAGATTCGAGAAGATTCCATCTATCCTGGAAAAGATGTCTACATTGTGGCTCAACAGGCCGTGCAGGTGTATTATACTCGATACGCCAACCAAGACAAAGAGGATCTTAAGGGTTGAGCTATTGTGCACCAGGTATCTCCACATGGTAAACTACCTGCTCCAAACGATGATGATTACAACTTCAACGCAAACACATATGATGGACAGTTCTATCAAGAAGATGGGCTACCAGGCACGTTTGAGATAGTCTTACCCGAAGCAATCGAAATGGAAGTAGACAACGAAATGGTTGATGGTGAGGTCGATGGAGATGTGGTGGTAAATACCAAGGACATAGCAATGCTTGAGCGATTACTTCTAGGCAATGACTACGATGACAACATAGAACCTTCGGATAGTGTTGCCCATTTGGACAATTTTGACAGTGATGATGGGACCTATGATCCCAATCATGAAGATTATTCCTAATACATGTAATACCCTGTTTTTTTAATTTGTGTTTTGTTTATATATTTTGAATCTATTTCTAATATATGTACTAATTAGTCTTGTTCATTATTTGTGATTGCGGTGATTGAACAAAGATGGCGGCAGACGTCCCACGCCGTGACACGCCCTCGGTTTACGGAGAGACCGCCTCTCCTTCGAGGTGAGGGGTCGTCGTCCGGCAAGGCGTCCGCAGGAGGTGACGAGAGGAGGACCAGGGCGGCAGCCGCAGAGGCGGCGGTCTCCTCCTCGCCACGTGACGAGGTGCTTGGAGGAGGAGCACGTGGCGGCCACGGCCACGTCCTCGTCGGAGGACGAGAGGGTCGCCAGATGGGCGAGGAGGCGAGGCGCCGAGGCGAGGAGGCGAGGCGCCGAGGGTGAGGGAGGCGAGGGCTCGAGGCGAGGAGGGTACCGCTACCGGACTCCCTACGAGCGAGGTCCCGCGAGCCTCCTCCTGCCCGCTTCCTCACAACCGCCAGATGATTCGGCCTATGGCAAAGAGGTAAGTAACTATAGATGTTATCACAACTACTTCATAAGATATGTTGGAAATCATAAGAGAAACTGATAAATTTTCTTAATCACTTGTGCAGGGCCTGGTTGGTTTTGTCAGGTACTCCAGCACGCACCCCCGCGAGCATCCTTGGTGTTTTGTGCAGGAAATGGTACCCCGGCATTGTGCAACTGTCCGAAGAGCCGGTTGTGCGGGGCCGCCTCCAATCGGGACAGTACGCTACTGTCACGGATGACACTTACCGCAACAAGCACGAGCGGGTATTGGCGGAGTTTTGGGTAAGTTTCTCTTGCACAACATTGCTTAATACATCTCATTCATTGGTTAAATGTTTTATTGAAATAATGAATGGATACATCGGTTTTGTATGCAGAAATTTTTCAAGGCCGAAGAAGGACTTGAGGCCCAGGCGAATCGGGCGGCTGCCGCAGCTTGTAGGAAGTACGTCACCGACATGCACCACCATGGGCGCGTCCAAGCCCACATAGACTACTACAGGTCGGTACTTAAGCAGTCCCTCCCCAAGCCTCAAGCAAGACTGATTACGCTGACCCGGGACCAGTACCTTGAGGTAGGCGAATAACATTCATAATGATTCGTTTTGATATTAAGTAGGTTCAATTTCATCTTCTTATATGTCAAATACTCGATGACTTGTAGGTGATTCCCTGGTGGTGCCGATCGTATCCCGAGTGCTGGGCCATGATCGTGGACAAGTGGTTATCACAGACTTTGTTGACACGCACGAGAGGCAGCGTGGAACAGCGTCTGATGAGGCAAGGTCCAACTCACCATCAAGGCAGCCGCAGCCTCCCCGGATACAAACAAGCATACGTAAGTGATTTCTTTCATTTATTTTGATGCTCAATTCTGCTTGATTTCTCACCATCTTCCCGTCTTTCTCGCAGGAGGCTGCGCACCCGGGCGAGGAGGTCTCGGAGTTCTCTGCGTGGGCTATGTCCCACATGGGCAGGGCGTCGTCCTCTGTCTCCTTCGACCCGGCCGCCCCCCCTGTGTACTCAGACCAACGTACACTAAAGTCCAAGAGTACACGTCCTCGGTAAGGGAGATCTATGGGGAAGATTACGATGTGCGCACTGAGCCCATTGACGCAGAGACGATCATGAGGCTCGGAGGAGGCAAGAAGCACGGGCGGCTGTGGATTGCAGACGGCGCCATCGACTCCACCACTGTTCCTTCCCTCGACGCTATCCGAGCACGGAGCACGAGCTCCATCCACCCATACGCGACACGGCCTTCTCCAAAGATCGCAGCAGTCCATGCACTCCGTAATTCTGCTTTACTCGTCAGACGTTGATATTTACACACATAAATTAGATTTGCATTATCGATACATTGAGTGAAATATTGCGAGCCGAGTAAGAAACAAAAAGGCAAAGTCAAGAGCGAACGCTGAATCGACCAAGACACCGCGAGCCCAAGAGGTCGCGTTCGGCGCCAAGCATGACGAGATAGCGGAGATGATGGTGATCATGCAAAGTCTTGGGCAAGCATCGGGTGTACCTGTGCAGTTTTCAGCTACTCCACCTCCTACTCCTGCAGCTACTCCTGTAAGTATGAAAGTTCACTTTTCGCTTGTGCTTTGCATGTATGTCGGCCTTCGTGCCGTTGTGGATGTCGGCGTTCGTGCCGTTGTGGATGTCGGCGTTCGTGCCGTTGTTTCTTGCAGGTTTTGGAAACCTCCCCGTGCAGGGGAGGTGCTGCCGAAATTTTCAATTGAGTCTAATCTTTTTGTATGCAATCTCTAAGTTCCAAAACTGTTTTCCCGGATTACTCACACATGCAATCTCTGCTCCTTTGTGCACCTCCGTCCATGGTTCCAATCATCCCTAGTGTGCCACCGGGTGATCCCGCCTTTCCTTCACCACCGTCTCATAGGCTACCTTGATGAGGACTAGTGCTAGGTGATGTGGTTGGACTTTATTGTAATATTTGTGGTTTATGGTTCTGACTTGTGCTTGGATCTCATGAACTTGTCGTAATAAATATGTGAATGATGATGAACATGTGACTTGTCGTTGTAATATATTGTGATTTGTGGTTCACAATTATGGTTGTGATATATTGTGAGAAAATAGGTTCTGTGTGATATATATATGTGATGGTTGATATATATATGAAATGCTTGTGTCGATGGAATGCAAAAAACAAAAAAAAAATTCTGCCTCTTTGCCGAGGGCAATGACCAAGGCCCTCGGCAAAGACTCATTGGAAAAATTCTGGAACCCAGTTCTTTGCCGAGGGCCATGGGAGACCCTCGGCAAAGACTTTTTTAAAAAATAAATAAAATTTCTTTGCCGAGGGCTCATGGAAGCCTCGGCAAAGATTTTTCAAAAAAAAAAGATTTTTTTGGAAAAATTCTGCAACATTTCTTTACCGAGGGCCATGGTTGGAGACCCTCGGCAAAGAGTTTTCAAAAAAAATAATAATTCTTTGCCGAGGGCCATGGTTTGAGGCCCTCGGCAAAGAGTTTTCAAAAAAATAAATAATAATTCTTTGCCGAGGGCCATGGTTTGAGGCCCTCGGCAAAGAGTTTTCAAAAAAATAAATAATAATTCTTTGCCGAGGGCCATGGTTGGAGGCCCTCGGCAAAAATTTTTCCAAAAAAATAAAAAAAAATTCTTTGCCGAGGGCCATGGTTGGAGGCCCTCGGCAAAGACTCCGTCCGAGGCGCCGGCGCCGTGACGGCTGCTTTTCTTTGCCGAGTGCCGGTCCAGCCCTCGGCAAAGGCTTTGCCGAGTGCCCGATAAAGGGCCCTCGGCAAAGACCCTCTTCGCCGACTCAAAATTCCCCGAGAGCTCTTTGCCGAGGGCGACCCTCGGCAAAGCCTTTGCCGAGGGTTAATGGGCCTTTGCTTGAGGCCCTCAGGCCGTCTCCAGTAGTCGCGCTATCTGACGACGCATCTGGCGCCGCCACACTAGGCCCCGCCGCGTGCGGGACGACACCCGCGGTACTACACCTGGGCGACGACGACGTCGCATCCGCAGCCGGTGGCCTACCCGTACGGCGGCAACTACTACCGGGCGGCGCACCCCCGGCGGCATGTGTCCAACTCCAACGGCACGCCGACGTACCTCGACGATGAGATCCCCGACGAATATTGCTGCTCCATCCAGTGATCGACTGAGCGAGCGAGACGGCGACATACGTATATACCAATATACGTACGCCTGGATCCAATTTTACTACCACTAATAGTTTTTTTTTAAAAAAATATGGAAGGGACGAGCGGGTGTAGTAGTACCACTGTACCAGCCATGAAGTCTGTGCAGGGTTAATTTCACCACCCCCTACCGGCTAGCCAGAGTGTTGATTTAATCCTCTCTTCTGAAACTGAAATCTGGAGTGCATATACGCCAGAATATATAGTATTTTTCGAGAAAGAATCCTCACGTAGTCGATGTACAGTTGTTATGCACATCACCTGACAATGACCGCATGTATATATATATGCGTACGCCTTTAATTAAATCACAAAAGGGAAGGAGAAGAAATGTTATACAGAAGTCGAGGAAAAGGGGATAGCTAGCTAGGCTAGGTGACGTCGGCTTTCAAGAGCACCGAGCTGGGCTTCCAACTCCAATCCACTCCACTCCACTGCTGCACAGAAAAATAATGTATAGGCTAGGGAACCATCCTAATCCTCCCCTTGGCTTCTCACCCCAGCGCTGTTTACCCCCTCACCAAAACGCCTTCCCCATGGTGATCATCTGCAGAGCCTCGAGATCCTTTTCCATGAGGACCATTACGTGCATCCTGACAATATTTTTGAAGCCATATCCTGCAGGTCAGAGATTCATCGTCCAGATTTAGATCGACTGGCGAATAGCGAAGAGAGAGGGTTTCAAGCGCGACCGAGGATGACACTAGCGAAACAACTAACCACCAGCAATTGGGTCACATGCGCGCATAGATGACCACTATGTGGTCCACTAACTCTAGATGTGATGTTAAAACTGCGTAAGTTTTCGCTTTCGTTACCATTCCTCGAGCTGTTGTTTGTCTTGTTATCATTACAATTTGTTTATTAATTTTGTATGGATGCATAGTACTGTTAGTGTCGGTTTCTTTTGATCTCTTTGGATCTGGTGTTCTTGGTTCGGATCTGAGAGAGAAACAGAGAGAGAGAGATAGATTAGGGTTAAGGATGTACCATCCGATGAAGAAGAGGAAGGGTTGGCCATGGTGGGTTGCGGGTGGTAGAGGCGGCGGTAGTCGATCCCGTCGGTGGAGCGGCGGTGGTCGATCACGTCGGTGGAGGCGGCGGTGGACAATCCCGTCGCTGGAGCGCAACCCTCTGGATCGGATTAGGGTTTGTAGGTTAGTGTTTTGTGGCGGCGAAACTCAAGCCGCCGCCGCACGCGTAGATGTGATCTCACCGTCGGATGGGCATCCGACGGCCGAAGGCTGCCTTCGCGCGTGGCGGCCTTCTTGCGATCTCACTGCCGTCGGATGCCCATCCGACGGTGATTTCTTTGCGTCTTGCCCGGCCCCACCTCTCTTTATAGCGGCGGCGACAGGCCCACCACCAATGGTGGCGCCCCGATCGTATGCGATCGGAGGGTGGGCATTTGGTCGTTGGGCCAAATGCCCCGAGATCATTCTAACATTCTCCCCTTGATCTCACTCTATACTTTATCTTTAATTGCTTTTGACTTTACTCATTTCATCACAGATTAATGCATAGAACATGTCTCATCGTCACGGTCAATTGCCGATAGATTCAATACCTACAATACACCTCATTGTTCAAATAGTTACTTTAATCTTTTGGACCATCTTTTAGTCCAGAATCATAGGCTTTCCCTTAAACCCATGCCGCTATATGTTCTCTAAACACGCTTGGGTGGTAAGCCTTTAGTAAGCGGATCCGCTAACATCTTTGCGGTACTTATATGCTCAAGACTTATAATTTGATCCCGAACTTTATCTTTCACAACATAGTACTTTATGTCAATGTGTTTGGCAAAGACCACTTGACTTATTGTTGTGGGCATACATTATCATGGTTCATTGTCGCAAAGACAACTTAAGTGGTCTATTGATGTCGTCAACCACTTTTAAACCGTATGAACTTCTTTAGCCGCCCACCGCCTGTAGCCTCATAACATGCTACAAACTCGGCATACATTGTGGACGATGTAGTGACGGTTTGCTTTGAGCTTTTCCACGATATAGCTCCTCCAAATGAGAGTGAATACATATCCGGATGTCGACTTTCTATCATCTCCCGCAAAATCGTAATCAGATACCCCACTATATGGAGTAAATCGATCTTCGTATGTCATCATGAGGCCTTTTGTTCCTTGCAAATAACGCAAGACTTTCTTTATCAATTTCAATGTTCTATTCGTGATTGCTCGAATCGCCAAGTAACCCAGTAACAAAAGCTAAGTCGTATGCAGCACACTTGAGCATACCGTAAGCTTCCGACAATTTGAAGCATATGGAACCGCTTTCATTTGATCGATCTCATATTGGTTCCCGGGCATTGAAAATCCCCATATCTGCGCCCTTGACTATAGGTGCGGTGAAGGACTACATTTATGCATCCCAAACTTCTTTAAGACTTTCTCTATATATGTCTTTTGTGATAGTCCCAATATCCCTTTGTTTCTATCCCTGAATTTCGATCCCTAGAACGAACGAAGCTTCACCAAGATCTTTCATATCAAAGTTTGAGGACAAAATCTCTTCGTCTCCAAATGTGACTAACATCACTACTAGCCAAGAGGATATCATCCACATACGTGATTAGGAAGATAAACTTCCCATCTTTAAACTTTGTATAGACACAGTTGTCCTCTACATTCTCTTTAAACCCAAAATTTCTTATTGTACTGTCAAACTTCAAGTACCACTGTCTTGAAGCTTGCTTTAACCCATAAATCGATTTCTTTAGGTGGCATCCCATTCTTTCATTTCCTTCCATGACAAAACCTTTCGGTTGTGCCATGTAAACATTTTCCTCCAAATCCCCATTAAGAAATGCCGTCTTTACATCCATCTGATGTAACTCTAAATCATAATGTGCTACTAATGCCATTATGATTCTGAATGAATCTTTACAGGAGACTGGAGAAAAGGTCTCATTGTAATCAATTCCTTCTCTTTGCGTAAAGCCTTTTGCCACAAGTCGCGCTTTGAATCTTTCTACATTCCCTTGGGAGTCGAGTTTTGTTTTGTAGACCCATTTACAGCCTACTGTTTTGGCTCCTTTAGGAATAATTTCTAAGTCCCAGACTTTATTAGTCTTCATGGACCTCATTTCCTCTTCCATGGCCTCAAGCCATTTTGAAGAATTTTCGCTTCTCATGGCTTCTTCAATTGAGGTGGGGTCATCCTCCATTTGAAATTCCTCTGTATGATAAATCTGATAATCATCAGAAATAGCTGATCTTCTTACTCTTTGAGACCTCCTCGGGGCCTCCACATTTGGTACATCTTCTGTTTGAGACTGCTGTTGCTCCCCCTCATTTGTGGCAATAGGTTCTATAGGATCCTGAAGAACAGGTTCCTCATTTTCATTCATTGTTGCCACAGGAGGAACAATAACAGGTGCTGGCACCACAGTATCTTGTACCGTCGGTGCAGCGACAGCAGGTAGTGAGAAGAGTGGCTCTTGAATCATCGGAGTGGGCACATATACCCGCTTCTCTTCAAGATCAATCTCTCGAGCTACCATGCTCCCCCTCATCATTTCATCCTCTAAGAAGACAGCGTGTCTCGTTTCTACAAACTTTGTATATCTGTCTGGACAGTAGAAACGAAAACCTTTTGATTTTTCAGGGTAGCCAATGAAATGGCAACTTACTGTTTTGGGATCTAGCTTCCCAAGGTTTGGGTTAAATACTTTGGCCTCAGCAGGACTCCCCCACACACGTAAGTGGTTTAGTGAGGGAACTCTTCCTGTCCACAACTCGTACGGTGTTTTGGGCACCGACTTACTAGGCACTCTATTGAGAATATGAATGGCGGTTTTTAACGCCTCCATCCATAAACTCAATGGGAGTGTGGAGTAGCTCATCATGCTTCGCACCATATCCATCAGGGTACGGTTGCGTCTTTCAGCTACTCCATTTTGCCGAGGTTCGCCTGTAGAATATTGGGCTACTATGCCATTTTCCGTAAGAACCTCGCAAAGGTCCAGAACTTGTCCATATGGGGTATGTCGACCGTAGTACTCCCCTCCACGATCAGATCGAACTATCTTAATCTTTAAATCGTGTTGGTTTTCAACTTCAGCCTTAAATGCATTCTCTGCATTGTTCTAAGTCTGAGAACTCTAATAGAGGAAGAATTTCATTCTTAACTAGTCTTTCTATTCTCCCCTCGAAATATGGCCTAAACGACAAGGTGCCATAATTTCGACGATTCATTATGAGTTCTCTTCGCTTTCTGCTTACATTCGTGACGAGGATTCAATCACTTTCGCACGCGACGTTCCCATTATCGCATACGACATTCACATCATCACATAATGATAACAAATAAAGCTCATTTTGTAATATGGCAAGACCAACACATTCTTTATTAAATATTATTTCGCACTTGCCATTTCCAAAATTACAATCATAACCATCTTTGTCCAAATTGGAAACACTAATCAAATTCCTCTCAGTAAGAGGAACAAAAAGAACATCTCTAAGTAAAAGATTGGAGCCATTAGCTAACTCTAATGAAAGATCGCCAACGGCTTCAACTTCTGCTTGGACTCCATTTGCAACTTTAATGCATCTTTCGTTTCTTTGCGTAGTCCTCGTCGAACGGAATCCCTGTAAGGAATTAGCAACATGAACAGTTGCTCCTGAGTCAATCCACCAAGTGGATTTTGAATATTGTACATACAAGCATTCATTTATGAATGTAATAATGTTCTCACCTTTCTTTGCCATTATCATCTTTAAGTAATCAGGACAGTTCTTCTTGTAGTGTCCTGTCTTCTTGCAGTGAAGGCACTGATCTTTGTCTACAGCAAATTTATTATGTTGAGGCTGATGGACAGAGGCTTTTCCCTTGTTCCTTGAGAAGGAGGTACTGTGGAAGTTCTTTTTCTTGTTATCCTTCACATAGTTGATAGATCCACCATGTGAGGTTTTAATTCTTTCCTCCTCTTGAACACACATAGCTATGCATTTTTCTAAGTCCCATTTATCGGGCTGCATATTGTAATTGACAACAAAAGTGTCAAACTTTTCTGGCAATGAAGCAAAAATCAAGTGAATAAGGAACTCATCTTTGAGTGCCAAATCCATTGGTTTAAGCTTGGATGCCAAGTTGCTCATCCTCAATATGTGTTTTCTTATCCCACCACCAGAATACCTTTCTGTCACAAGCTGTTTAATAAGCTGTGTTGCATATGTCTTTGAAGAGCCAAGAACCGACTCTTTATTTTATCAAGGTATTCGTGCGTGATGTCACGATCATGCGATTGAGCCCACAATTGCGTGCTCAATCGTGTTCTTTATCACGACCATACATTTCTTGTTGGTGTGGTCCATTTCTTATGCTCTAGGTTATAAGACATCTGTAAGGGAGCATGATCTCTCTGTCTTTTCTGCCAAGCAGTATCATCCTCATTTTGACCCCTCACTGGTGCCGTAGGCTCAGTGGGTCGTGCTGTAGTGAGGACCCACCCACCTCGGCTAAGATAAACGCTAAGTCTATCTTTTTCTTCCACTCTCCATAATTATCTCCTTTGAGAGTGGGTATTTCTCTGATACAACTCATCAAGTTGTATCCTCCTGAAAATTTAGTTCAAATAAAGTGAGAACAAAACATGAAAATTATATGCCTTATTTCCAACGTTGGTCAAAAATACGACATACAATTAAAACAATTATATCTATACATTAAAACTATATCACCGTTAGCGTAAATAGAAACAATGCATAAAAACATAAATTAAAATTATAATATCAAGTATTATCAACTTTAGTCGAAAATAACAATATCATAACTTACAACAATTCTTAAAAAATTAAATTCTCCCGTTGGTTTGAATTTAATTAAAAGAATTTACCAACATTAACTTTTTGCAGCGGAAACTGTAATTATTCTAAAATTAATTAATTATTCAGAAGCATTAAACTGTACACATTTAATCTCTGGAAATAATAACACGTTGGTGCAAAATTTAACAGAGATTTTATTCAATTTTCTATTGAAATTCATTCAAAATTGCTTCTGAAAATAATTAAATTCAATTTTCGTATTCTTGCTCATAACCGCGAAATTATCGCTCAAACCGCCATTTGGCCTGCATCGTGCCTCGGCCAAGATCGTGTTTCTGCCCAAGATCGTGTCTCTACCGTTAGGGTTGATGGCGTGCGTCGGATTCACATCCGACGGCCGGATTTCAACCTTGGCCGAAACTCGCTACTACCAAGACGCGCGTAGATGCGATCTCACCGTCGGATGGGCATCCGACGGTGGAAGGCTGCCGCGCTCAGCAGGCGTATGCGGCCTTGCGCGATCTCACCGTCGGATGCCCATCCGACGGCCGATTTCTTTGCGTTGCGCGACTGCGCTTCGTTCGCTCCGCCTCAGCTCATCTCATCCGTTGATTCAAATCGGACGGCCGAGCGCAGATATCGCCGAACAAAAACGCGAGCCGCAATACCAAAACCCTAATCCTCATTTCCGCTTTCTCCCTTTCTCGCCGCCGAGCGGCGAAGAAACGGAGACGACGAAGAAGCCGGGCGCCGCCATGGGCCCTCGCGCGTGCGCGCTCCCCGAGTGGGGCGCGTCGCCGCCGAGCGGCTCCGTGTCGGCGCTTTTCACGCAAGCCGCCGCGCGTCCAGATCTTGACCCGAGCGGGTGAGTGTCGGCGAGGAGACCGGCGCCACACGCTAGCAACGACTCCGGCTAACGCACGGCTCCGGCTAACGCACGGCTCCCCCCGACCTCTCTTCACGGCCAGGTAAGACCCGATCTATTAGATCTAGGGTTAGGGTTTCGGATTCCCTTTTTTTTTTTTTGGATCTTCTCCATGCTTTTCTTTTGCCATCCGGATCTTAGCCTAGATGGCTCTGATACCATTCTTAGTGTCGGTTTCTTTTGATCTCTTTGGATCTGGTGTTCTTGGTTCGGGTCTGAGAGAGAAACAGAGAGAGAGAGATAGATTAGGGTTAAGGGTGTACCATCCGATGAAGAAGAGGAAGGGTTGGCCATGGTGGGTTGCGGGTGGTAGAGGCGGCGGTAGTCGATCCCGTCGGTGGAGCGGCGGTGGTCGATCACGTCGGTGGAGGCGGCGGTGGACAATCCCGTCGCTGGAGCGCAACCCTCTGGATCGGATTAGGGTTTGTAGGTTAGGGTTTTGTGGCGGCGGCGCGGTCAATCTCGTGATGCGTGCCGCCCCAGCCCCCCACCTCTCTTTATAGCGCTGGCGACAGGGCCCACCACCAATGGTCGGCGCCCGATCGTATGCGATCGGAGGGGTGGGCATTTGGCCCAACGGCCAAATGCCCCGAGATCATTCTAACAAGTACTGCCCTACTGGTGTTCACCTGAATTACTTGTGAAATGCAGTTTCTGGGCATCTGCTCTGAGATGGCACCCTGACTCTTCACAGGTAACCAGCATGAGTTGCTGTGATTAAACAACAGCATACAGCAGATTCTTGATGCATTTTATTGTACTTCAT
Organism: Hsuehochloa calcarea; assembly: GCA_036346395.1. NCBI lineage: Eukaryota > Viridiplantae > Streptophyta > Magnoliopsida > Poales > Poaceae > Hsuehochloa > Hsuehochloa calcarea. Next base: position 32,699 of record JAYEVG010000072.1, on the reverse strand, counting down.
TGTCAGTCACAGATCAATTTGACAGAGTCGCCTATGGTAACAGAGGGCATGTATTTTCTTTTACATATGTGTGCAGGCCGTGGCTGAAGAAAAGTTTTAAGCTCTGCGCGCGTGAGCGCATATAACTCTGTGCAATGCCGTCAAGACTGAGTAGTCTCGCTTTTACACCGACGGTGGTTGCAGCTTGCATCAATCACTGGAGGTTGTTAACTTGTAGTGACAGTTTTTCACGGCTCAGGAGCTGAAAACTTCGCGTGGATCGGTTGTTTCTTTTTACAGCATTCGTTTGATGATAAATTTAAGCCAAGCTCCGACATGGAAGGAGATGGTGTTGTAACAGGCGATGTGTATCTGTAGCTCTGATTCATTCATTTGATCTCTCAACTTCGATAGTGAAATAAAACAAGCTTGTTCCACAGCATGAGACATCAAGTGGAAGACTTGTTTTTTTCTTCTTCTTTGCGGTGTGTTGGTTTCTTTCCCGAGTGAATAGCGAAAGCTCTGCTATTTAGTTCTTCAAGTAAGGAGAAACAAACAAACAAAAAACCAACCATTTAAGCAGTCTTAGAAACAAGAATAGAGGGTCGTGTGTTGCTGTGTAGGCGATATTATCTGATGTGTTGTGATTAACATAAACAATCCTCCATCTTAACGACGTGGTGTCATGTCAGGGTTATGATTAGGCCGGGAGAAAGCAAAGTTGGCCAGGGACGCGGATCCTCCCGCAACTCGAGCACAATAATTTCCTCGACTTCTGTATAACATTGCAGTTCGTCCGATCAACAAAGAAACGGTCTAGATTAATGGTGTGCATTACAGGAATACAATAAATATACAGTAAAAATCCTCTCATGTGTATAGTAAAATCAGGCACCGTCTCTACGGTATATCTGTACAGTATTACTAGAGAGTGCCAGTGGTGTAGCGCAAGGCTCGGAGACTGTATCTGCAACTGCTTTCCGCTGTAAGGTAGAGGTAGAGGAGAGGAGAGCCGGATCCAGGACTCGGCTGCGACGCCATCAATGTGCAGAGCACGTACGCCGCAGGTACACACATGTGTTAGCAGTACTCTCACAGCCAGTAGCGAGTACTAACTAAAGGCTGGTTGCTTGGCATCATGACGTGAAGATCCTAGACAGTTTTGCTCGCAACTTATTACTAGCAGACAACAACAAATCACGAAAGAGAGAGAGGCCTCGAAACTTAATTCTTAGCTAGCTAGCTGTGCTGTGCTGTGCTGTGCTGTGCGACTGCTGCTGCTGTGCGAGTGTGACAAACACGGTAAGAAAGAAAGAAAGAGGAAGAGAACAGAGGCGTTTCGCTCACTGACAACACTGGCACATCAATTAACATAGATCATTCTAAATCACAATGAACAAGCTAGACAAATTACCCCTTGGCCTCCTGCTCTAACAATATTCTTAGCTAGCTAGCTAGCTAGGCTCGTAATAATCTCCTAGAGATCCGAACTAACCGGCCGGCGACGAGTAAACTAGCTACTACTCTAGTGTGGACAGCGGAGTAGCGGAGAGGTTGTAGCTGGCTAGGCTGGAGCTAGAAGCAGAGGATGGCGGCGGCGGCTGCGACGGAGAAGGCGAAGGTGGTGATGAGGAACGCGAAGTGGATGACCCAGCCTCGCTTGAACTTGGCGAGGTAGCTCTCGGGCGGCTCCTGGTACGGTACCTCCACGTCGGCGGCGGCCACCACGTCGCCGACGGACTTGAGCATGCGCAGCCTGTCGGCGGCCAGCGCCAGAGTCAGCTTGTGGCACCGCCGCTGGTACCTGCAAGAGCAGTTGCGTTATTATTATTCAATCAACTGCACATTAATTAGATGCATGGTTAATTGCGTGCGCGATGACTGATGGCTGACGGTTATAATTACTTAATTTGGTACGTACCTGAACCCGTTGAGGCAGCGGAGGTGGTGTGCGACGGCGGCGTAGAAGGCGAGGTGCGCGAGGGAGAGGAGGCCCGCGGGTGCCCAGAGGTGGCGGCACTGGAGGCGCGCGGGCGGCGACTGGGCGACTGCGGAGAGGGCGACGGCGAGGAAGAGGAAGAAGGCGAGGAAGAGGCGCCAGAGCTCCTGCTTCTGCGCGTCGGCCGCGCGCTTCTTCTCCACCGTCTTCTCGAAGTGGAGCTGCACCACGGTGCCCAGGGCCTGCGCCGCCGCCTCCCGCGTGACCACGTCCCCGCCTCCCGGCCCAATGTAGGCCTCTCCGACCGCCACCGCCACCGCGTCCCCCATCCCCATCCGGTTCTGCGGATCCATCTCGGAGTTGGATTTGGAGTAGATATGATTCTGGGTCGGCAGCGGCGGAGGTAGAAAAATGAGTGTTTGGAGTGCACTATTAATATTAAAAATAAGACTATTAAGTAATTATTAGTTGAGACGAGTGCTATTAGTATTTTAAATATTTTATTCGTATGATACTTAATATTTTTATATAATTAGTTGGTCTTTTTTCCCAAATTAACTGGCTTCTTTATACATTTAATCGTGAAAATAACTTAATTTTATGGAGTGATGATGATAACAATTCCTAACATTGATAAATAAGTTTTAAAGATATGTGAACATATTATTAAAAATATATAGTTATTCTATATTTTTTTATTAGTACACAACACGACTTGTACAACAGTTCACGTATCCTACCACTCGAAAAGCACATACAGTTTTGATACTTCTATACTTAGTGTGTCGGCGTTGATGCGACTTATTTACATCGCATGTGTCTCTGTTGCAGCAACGGTGTTATTTACAACGGTGCAAACAAATAGAGAATTGGATACTTTATTTTTAGTTAGAAATTAAAGAAGTTTTTAAAAGTTAAATAAAATAAAACACTTTCGTATTATTCACATAGAGCCATGTAGATAATCAGAAAAAAAGAGAGCATGAAATCCAATTTCAATTAGAACTATAGAAAAAATAATAATTTTCAAAAAAAATTAGAAGTGCTCAGCATACCGGCACCGCCAACGTTGGACGGTGCCACTCCACTCCAGTTAAGCTGTTTTACGGCCGGAGTTCGCGAGTAGCGAATTTTGGGCGTACATAACATTTTTGACCCGCGTAATAAACATAGGGTGTTAAGTGAAAAAATAACATTGCCTTTCAAGTGTCTTGGTCCAGCCAAGAGTGATTCGAGCAAAGGCACTCGACTTGTTCTTTTCGCCTCCGCCTCCACTGCCGCTGTAGCTTGCGGTCTCCAAACGCAGGTGATTATTTATTCCTTCTCCGTTCGGGTTTTCTTTGCTTGATCCAAATCTTAGCTTCCTTTCATCGATCCTAACCTACTGTGATCGATTATCTGCGCAAGATGGTAGCACGTATCGTGATTTGTCCTCTCATTCCATCGCTATTACCGTTTCGATCTCTTAGTCTGCTTGGTGATGATTAAGATGATGTGATTGATCTGTATGCCTTGCGGAGATTTGATCCGAGTGTAACTCATCCGCCCTCCCTCCCCCATCTGCCACCGCCGTTCCCCCACCCTCCCCGCCGGCGGCCGACGTCGTCCTTCCGCCGTTCCCTGACCCCATCCACACCTCCCAGTTCCTCTCCTGTCTCAAGAGGCTGATTTCTTCCCCTCTCTTGCCTAAATCAACCCATCAAATTCTGAAATTTATCCTTGCTTGCATACTTTTCGGATTTCACATCTCGTGACTTTGCCATCCATCTAGGTTTTTTTGGCATGCATTGCCATTTGGGGGTTTTGAGGTGGAGTATGTATAGATGTGATTTATTGGCTTCTTTGTGTAGGAGGATGAGTGGAGAGGATACGAGTGCTGCTGAGCAGCCGAGGCGCGCCCCTAAGCTCAATGAAAGGATCCTGTCTTCTTTGTCAAGGAGATCAGTGGCTGCGCATCCATGGCATGATCTTGAGATCGGTGTGGGACTTTTTTTTCTTCTCATTTTCCTTTCTAGCATTTGATCAAATGAGCATGCTAATTAAATTTGGTTGCACAGGTCCTGAAGCTCCTGCTGTGTTCAATGTTGTAAGTACCAACTTTACCTTGACCATCTTGGCAAGTAAGATATTTCATGCTGTGGTGAAGCAAATTTAAATTTGGGACATTTGGGGCTTAATTCGGGTGGGGCACTGGGGAGTGGGTTCGTGTAGCTATAGCTGTGAACTTGATAGTGCTTACTCACCACTTGATGTCATTGTTCGTTCTTGGTATGGGATCTCAATCAGATGTAGTTGAGTCTGGAACCCCAATCTGGATGCAGCAGTGTACTCTTGTATTCAAACTGAGTTTAGTGATGCACATGCCAAACAAACTTTTTTGTAACTTGCAGAAGATTGCACACAATTATGCCATTAGTTTTGGACTGTTAATATAATTAATTCTACCTCGTATAAGGTGCTTTTATATTTAAATTAGAAACAATAGTCGCTCAATTAACATTGCCATTGTAGGAGGCCGCAACAGCCTTTGATGATTTCCTGATCTGTTTCAGTTCAATAGTTCATCTACCCACCAGTTACAAAGAAGCAATCAATATTGCGAAGGGCACAAAAAAATCTACCCACCAGATAAATAGCATGATAGATAGGTAGAATTCACCACTAACGAGTGGATCAATATAAGGAGGTTAGAGAATGAGATGACTGAATCTTAAGATTGCCCAAAATTAAATACAGACATCCTTGACACTTCCGCCAAGCATGGAACCGTTTAAACCCAAACCTGGAAACCTTCTGTAGTTTAATGAAGCCACGGCAAGATAGATGGAAATTTAAATTAACTTAGTTGGCAACAGCACCTAGAGTTGTAAGTCCATAATGGTTCACCTTTTTGCTGACCTCAATCAGTTGTTATCAATCTTGAAGCTTGAGATGGTGGAATCAAGTGTGCACAGTCTGTTGATATCACTGGCTTCAGCATGTGTCTTCTGCCTTTTAAATTGTGATGGTGGCACCAAGTGTGTTGCAGTGTAGCCATATGCTAACATAGGCATTATTGCTTCTGGAAATGTTGATGGATTGGAACTAGAACTGTGATTCCAATTAAAATGTGCCATTAGTTAGACAGACTCATGGTTACCCCAGGAAGGAATTTCTAGCTTTCAAAGCAAAGAAGAGGTGCCTTTAATCTCACCATTTTTTCTATATAAAGTTTTTTTAAACATGTTAGCTTTGTTGACCATTTGATTCTTACATTAGCCTACTGATAACTGTTTGCTTGTCAGTAAACAAGTGCATTGAGTGAGTTCTGTTTAATGATGCTAGAAGCTTTATGCGTAGTTGGTCCCTGACAGTGCCTGCAACTTTTGAACTTAATGGTTTCTGTATATATCACACCACAGGTTGTTGAGATCACAAAGGGAAGCAAAGTAAAATATGAGCTTGACAAGAAAACTGGACTGATTAAGGTATGTGTTCTGTTTGTAAGATTGCTTCCATATCGATCATCACTTTTACTTCAAGAGCAACATGGCATGTTTATATTTGTTTAGCGTTCTGTCGACTGCGTACTTATTAAGCATAAATTAATGTACTTTTGTTATTGTGCTATATAATTTGACAGGTTGATCGAGTCCTATACTCATCAGTTGTATATCCTCATAACTATGGTTTCATTCCGAGGACTCTATGTGAAGACAACGATCCAATGGATGTTTTGGTCCTGATGCAGGTTAGTCTTCCTTGTCCGCTTTTTTTGGGAACATGTAGGAATCACAATCCTTGCATTATTAAGTCACGGTGTCTAAGAATAATTAGCTTGCTGGTCCTTTGGCATTGGCACTCTCAGACTGGTACCAGTAGCTCTTTCATTGCATAAACACCAGTTCTTTGTAGTCGCAGTATTGAATATTATGTAAACTGTGTTGGTATCTAGTGGTAATTGCATTTTTTTAAATCTCCCACAGGAACCTGTTATTCCTGGTTCCTTCCTCCGAGCTAGAGCAATCGGCCTTATGCCCATGATTGACCAGGTATTTCTTGTTCCATTCTCTTTGCGGTAAAGAGAAGAAAAACAATGCTTCACCCTTTTTTTTACTGAAAATAATGTTTGGCTGTGATCAGGGTGAAAAGGATGACAAGATAATAGCTGTCTGTGCTGACGATCCTGAATACCGTCACTACAATGACATCAGTGAACTGTCTCCTCACCGCCTCCAAGAGATCAAACGCTTCTTTGAAGACTGTATCCTGCATAGTTCATTTTATTGTTTTCCTGTTACATGCTATAGAATAGTATTTTGGATGATCGCAGGTACATTTGTCAGCATCCTTAACGGTGTCTTTTAGACAAGAAGAATGAGAACAAGGAGGTTGCTGTTGATGCATTCTTGCCTGCGAACACTGCTCGTGAGGCCATTCAGTACTCCATGTAAGTTCAGTTTTGCATTGCAATGTTTAGTCTCTAACAAGATGCAGCTGTGTTCTGTTCGTTAAGGAGTAAGTGTGAAGATACCTGTTGACTTATATGGACACATTTATCTTGAATTAATTGCAGGGACCTCTATGGGCAATATATTTTGCAAAGCTTGAGGCAGTAGAATGCCAGCCACTGTCCAATCGTGAAATAGCTACTATTTATGTCAACTGCAAAGTTGGAGTTGAGACTTATGTGATATTGATAAACGGAGAACGATGGTACTAGCTGTGATTTGCTTTTGCTTTCCAGTGTACCGACTTGTGTGTCTTTTCCTATTTAAAGTATGAATAAGTTATTTTTTATCATATGTGGTACTTTTTTTTGTTATGCTTTTGCCCCTCAAGATCGTTTGCACTTCGCAGACATGAATTAATTATGTTTTGATATGTCTTTGTAATTATTGATTTTGTTTGACATGGTTTGAATATCGATTCTTAAATTACTTCCTCTAAAAGAGAGAGATGTAGTTTGTGCATTCCCATGTGTAGTTTGTGCGTATTTGTACTTTTGACATGGGTGTGCTTAACTGCTTATCCAGTACTGCCAGTTAAGGTGGTGTCAGTTAAGGTTGTGTTTGGTTCGGTGAATAAGAGCAGGCATGTACGGGATGGTTCTGAATATGCTCGCTCTTGTGTTTGGCTAAGTAAACCGAACCAACTTGTCTTGGATGGATGATGTGGTCATACAGATTCTGAGAATATTCTCCAAATATATTGTACCGATCGGTTCCATAAAAACGGACGAACCACGCGGTACAAAAACTATTTTGTTACAATGATGATTCCCTAAAAATGTAATTAGTCGTTAATATTTATTGCGCTGACTGTCTGAAGATAGTTTAAACATCATATAGTTGATATTGAATTTCCCCCCGCTATTTAGATGATTAATACATGTTTGTGGTTAGTATTTGAAACTTCTTTCTCTGAAAGTGAATTAGACTTTGCAGTATCTGCTTTTTATTCAATGTTAATGGTCAACTCTGCTAATTTGTATTCAGCTTGGGATGCGTTTTATTTGGCCCATGACAAATAAATTGGAATTGTTTTTCTGTCTACTGTCACTTTGACATCCTTGTGTCTTCAGATATTTGGATATTGTAAAAAGTGTGTCTGTATCAGAATAGGGACATCCGATTACTAATGTGATTCATTCTTCTTGAAAGTACTATTTAATTTGTTCATGTAATGTTCTTTTTACTGTCTACATGAACCAAAGTGAAGGATCACTTTCTGCAAGTGATGAAAGGCCCTCTAAGGTGCTGATAATAGAATATGTGACTCTTATCTGGTTATTGTTATTGTCTTTAGCTATCTGAGCAACATGATAACATTTTTTTTGCTGTCAATGCAACTCGCGTCTTGATGCTTTAGAATTTTTTGGCCTAAGCCATATGTCCACAATTAGTATTATGTTTACAAAGGTTGGAACCATGTACCTTATCCCAACACGATTTTATCAAAGTATTGTAATGATGTTTTAGTTTATCAATGACTGGATGAGCAACCGTTGAAACAAAAAAAAAAGACCGAATGTGTGTGTTTTTAACATATAATAAAAATAGATCTTACTTTGTATGATTGGTTCACCTTCTAATGCACACATTCTGGGCACACAGAATTGCATTGTACTGTTGCTTTATTATTGATTTCTTCTCACACAAAAGGTGTTATAAGTGCGCATCTTGATTATTACATCCACTTTTTATTACAGGAAATAGTTCCATGTGTATTGTTGTTGGAGCAAATGTTTTCTTATTTTCAACTTCACATGATGATATCACTACATATTGAAACCTGTTGTTAATTCCAAAATAAAGCATTGCAAGATAATGGTACACCCCACCATCAATTTGATCTTCTATTGCTAAATTGCTGTCAATTTGTTTTAATTCTGGACATAATATATATAAAGCAGTTATCTCCTTTGCTCAGATTTTTTTCTGTTTGAAACGAGGAAAGAAGTTTTTTTTAACCAGTACAGATAGAATTACAGAACTCATTCTTGACAAAATTTACCTTGCTCTACCTTATTGTAATGCTTACATTGATGCTTTTGTGGTGATTCATTCTTTAGTTCTCAGAAAAGATCCCTTGCTTTATCTTCACGTAGGTCCTGTTCTATTAGCAGTTGGATTTATGCTAAGTTCATTACTTAAATCACAGTTGTGTCATGCTTAGCCGAAGGGTGTATCGATGATCGTGATACTTTTCTCTATGCCGTGAGGGATATTCTTAGCAGTCACTCAAGTAGGCAGACGTTGATTAATAATTTGTAATGGTATTGTCTGCTAGAAGTTGGAATAATTCAATCGACTTTTATTTTCTGTAGATACTCAAGCAATGACAATAACATATGTTTCAACATATGGTTTTATTGAAAATTGATGGTTGTGTATTCGAGTGAATAGGATACTTCGAACACGGTTAATATGCACTGTATACTATAATTTTAGTTCAAATATGATTTTTTGAGTGTGATATTTTGTTGCGACATATAAAACTCAGAAGCGGAAAGAAATACGACCTCCAATGCTCATGCGTCGTTGCCACGTGGATGGCGCGGCTTGAAGACTGAAGCTGTTCGATAAGGATCCAGCGGTGGACATGAGCGTGAGCAAATGGGCAGCAGGATTGCATGGGTGGATCTTGCCATGCAGAGGCTCCACGTACCAACCAAACGGAAACTGGCAAACGGCGAGGGGACGCGTACGAGCGGTCACATCACATGCTGCTCACCCGAGCCGCACGCCGCTGGCAATCTGAGTCATCAGACAGACCGTCCACCGCCTCGCAAGTACTCATCGTTGCTGGCGCGTACGTAAGAAAGCATGGCACGGCCACCGCGTCTGCTGAACAAACCAACAACAGAATTTCATCATTCATTCAATTCATGGGCGATTGCGCATTCGTCAGCTGCTAGCTTGTGGCTGGCGGGCAAACATTTCTTGCGCGCGCGCGCATGAATTAGTCGTGTTGTGCTGCGTCTCAACATGCTTGTGCTGCGTGCCTCCGATAAATGTGCTGCTTAATCGATGTTGCTTTTCATACTGGTCATATCTTAATTACTATATTTTTCAGTTTATCCCGCCCCCACACCCATCCGTCCGCTCAGTTTACCCCCCTTCCCGCGCCCGCCCACCTCGGCCTCATCGAATCTCCACCTCCTTTCTTCTCCACCAATCTCCGCCCCTCGGGCCCCCACTCGCCACCGCCTCTTGGCCCTCCGTGCAGTACCGCGCCTTGTCCGCCTCGCCCAACACCTCTCGCCCTAACCGCCTCCGTCGCCTCGTCACTTTGCCCACCGCCGCCCTTAAATCACCCTCGTCGCCTCGCCCACCGCTCTTGCCCCCTCTGCCCTCACCCCGCCGCCATCGGTCTCACCCAAGACCCTTGCCCCTCCCGTCGCCTAGTCAGCATCGCCCCCTAAAGCCGCCCTCGCCCCTCGCCCAACCTGCCGCCGAGCCTCCCTCACCCTAGCCCGCCACCGAGCCTCCCTCGCCCTAGCCCGCCACTGAGCCGGCATCAAGCCTCGCTCCCGCAAGCCGCCGAGCTGCCCTCGCCCCTTGCATACGCCCCTGCCCGCCGCAGAACCGAAGAGGACGACCGTGTCGGCTTTGCGACAACGGAAGGCATCTCCGGCGGCGGCGGCGGGAGTTCACCGCCACCGCAGTAGTCGGGGTCGCCGACATCGACGACGACCACCGCCACATCCTCATCGCGCTCACGCCGACCTCTCGCCGACAGGCCCGCCGCCATTGCCCACCGGTGCGACGAGGACCGGGTGCCGAAGGAGAATATCACCCTCACTGTCCGCTTCTGGCTGTGCAAGTTTAGCTCGCTTTGCTTCTGCTGCAGTGCTTCGTTTGGTTGGGTTTGGATTAGGGAAATGTGGCTTGATTTGGGTTTTTGTTTCTCGTGTGAAGCCCGCGGGAATTCGGCAGGGGGAGGAGGTTGCATGGTATGCGGACGGCGACACGGTCGTGCGGAGCGAACAGAACCCCAACGTCGCATATGCTTATGGTACGTGCCTGCTTGGGGTCACCATTTGTGGGTGGATTGCTTGGTTATTGTGACATTTGCATAATACTAGGTGACGTCGATAGCTCGGCTCTGGCTCATGTCATTGACAGTGGTGACCGAGTGCTAGCAATTGAAGGAGATGTTGATGAGGATGCATCAGATACCTTGGAGTATCATAAGGTTGGCCCTCTTGCAGATGATACAATGATGCACATCCCTGGCAGCAACTCTTAGGGCACAAGTGTGATAGAACTTGTATCTTCATGGGGTAAGGAGATGAGTTCATCTATCAAGGTAAAAATAATATTAGAGTTGAGTGGTCATTTGTAATTCTCAAACCAATTATTATTTTGGTTATACATTGTTGAAAGGTGTACTTTATGGTATGCTGACATGAACATGCCTATGCTTGTCTGCATGTTGAACCATATAAGCTTTCTTGGAGGTTCGATTATGCTTTTTACCTGATACATTTAGCCATCTTTGGAGTTTTTGGGGTAACTCTCCAACACCTTGTCTGCAGTTTTTTGTAGCAACTATTAAGTAACTGTGTTGGTCTAAAGAAATGCAAAGAAGGAATTCTACGCTTGTCGCTTCATGATAATCGCTCTGGGGGCCCTAGATTAGTGAAGTTCGTGGGAATTTACTTGATATATTTTAGCCTATGCAGTTCCTGCTTAGGTGTCTATCAAGTTCCTATATTTCGTTCTTTAGAGTTTGAACTAGAAGATCTGGGACGAGTATCTTAAAGCATTTGTGCCTCGCTTGTACTATTCCCTTCGAGTAATTACCCTTTTGATATCCGAATCAGGTATTTACAAAGTATGAGCTCCAAAAGTCGTTGGCACACCGCTCGCACTCACCTCGCACCAAAGCCCATCTGTACCTTGATCTTCCATCTAACATGGTATGTGTTGTTCTAATATTCTATACAATGTCAAATAATACAAATACAAGAAATTATTTCTAGAGTAACCACTTGGGATTTGCACTACACTAAATCATGCTAATGGCTAAATGTTATGCACCAGTTTGGATCTTTCCTGATGGGCTGGTTTGGGGTCATCTTCAAGGCTAATATACGACACATATCTTATCATCTTATTGTTCGAATCACAACATGATACATGGGAAGCCTTACTACCTTCAGTGGGTGGAACCAAAAAATGGTTAGCTTGTCTTCCAAAGGCCACTGGGTATATGTTGTAGCTGGCATAGTACTAGGTACCTCATCATCATTTTATGTGAAGTGCTATTGGTCTTAAATTAGTTACTGTTGGATAAAAACCAAACTAGAAATTATTCTTTTGATGCATAACAACACTTAACCTACCCAGGAACGTTCATTGTCAATGAGTCCACCACGGTGTGTCGACGATCGAATCACCGATCTTATGAAAATAGAGAAATAGAGAAAAAATAATGTGTATCTCCTGGAAGGGAATGGAGCCGCTCTTTATTACTATGAACTAGCTGTTTACAAAGAATGCCTATGATCAGGTGAAAGACTTCTCCTGAGTACACTGAGTACGGTGTTTGTCGTGTACTCTCAAATAGATATAGAATATGAATCTAATGTCAATAGAGTCACTAGAGTTTGATCTCTTCTTCCTCCTTCTTTGATCCTTTCATGCTCCGTCTCTAAATAGCTTCCAAAAAGATGGCAGTTGTTGCTGGAGAAGACGCCTGTGCGAAGCGTTGTGTCTGGTCGGAGGGAGGTGTCAGTTGATTAAAGTATCAACTGTTGTACGGTTTAAATGTCGATGAAACATTCAACCATGTGGTAGTCAGTGTCTTAGGATTACGCAACGTCGCGTGGTATGGAGTATACAACATGTGTTCCATTCATCACACGGTAAAGGATATACTTGGATTCAGATCCAGATATCAGTTCATAGCTTTATGACCAGTTAACTAGTCGGGGACTAGGTACGGGACCTTGTCCGACCAGGGTATTTATTATGTAACCTCTGAAATCTCTACGACCAGTGAGGTCGTTAGCCTTAGGGGTTACGACCACGAAGACGTATGGTCTCTCTTTATGTATTAAAGTAATACATAGGGTTTTAATCATCGCTACTAGCCCCGAACTTTAAATGAATTGGTCGTGTGAACACTTTCTTTCGACAAAATCGTATCAGGCAGACCCCCATTAAATGTCGTGACATTCGAAATGGACTGTATTCATTTTAAAGTTGAGAAACTGCCTTGGGACTTGAGAAGTTTTTCTATCCGTCGGTCAAAAAGATTTTGTCCTTTGGACTTCTCTTAACTCCGGATGCAAGAGAATTACGGTTTGTAAAAACCCCTTTGCACTGGGTATTAGGGTTTTTACGCCTTCAGTTTCCTCTTCATCTTCCAAAAGGAAAAAAATTGCCTCCGACCACCTGTGACTTCTTCATCCAAAAGAAGCCGCCATGTCGGATCTCATCACCAACTGGTCGGTTTCTGATTTGAGTAAGAAGAAGCTAGAAAGTCTGGAGAAGATTGGGGTGCTACCCGATAGGAATCTGATTTCTTGGAGATCAGCTATTGGGGAGCATTCCCCGAGTGGTGAAGATGGAGAGATTCATGTTTTTCTCGCAAACATCGAATGCGGTTTTAGGCTCCCGCTCACTCCTTTTCCCAAGTATTGGAATATTATGGACTAGCGTTGGTTAATCGGCCCCAATGCCATGGCCAACCTTAGTATCTTCGTTTACCTCGCAGCGCGTGCTTGGGGATTACTGCATCTTTGGAACTTTTCAAGTACTACTACGAATTGAATGGCGAATCGAAGAAAACAACCAGTACACCAAAGAGTGTACCTTGCGTCTCCATGACGGAAGGTGATGAGTACATTACCATGTACTCAAAATCATCGTGGTCGTCATGGGAGAAAAGTCGGTTTTATATGAAGACCACGCAAAGAAGACGACCTTTACTACAATGGTAGAAAAGACGGCCAAGAATCACGATGACGCCCTCCTCAAAGAAGGAGAGAAAAGTAGGAGATGGGTTGAAGACATCCATCTCCTTAATGTCGGAGGTTAACCTCCGGCATGTGGTGAGGACTTTTTCATGCGTCGGATTAGTCCCTTGTAGGCCGAGCTCATGCGATGCTCGTACATTGGTCGTGATGATGCGACCAAGGACTCAGAGAAGGTAAATTCCAAAGGATTCGATAAGTTTACCTTGCTAGTTGATTGCTTTTGTAATCCTAAAATCCTTAATTTATTATTGCAGCCTTATCTCCTAATGAGATCAGGAGTCGGATCAAGATGATCTGCGCCGGAGAGCCTGGTGAAAAGGCTGGCTTCCCTCTGATCTTAGCGGTCCAGATATTAGTTCATAGCTTTACGACCGGCTAACTAGTCGTGACTAGGTACGGACCTTGCCCGACCAAGGTATTTATTATGTAACCTCTGAAATCCTTACGACCAATGAGGTCGTTAGCTTTAGGGGTTACGACCACGAAGATGTATAGTCTCTCTTTATGTATTAAAGTAATACATAGTTGTTTTAATCCTCGTCACGATGGGTGCCAAAATGGGTGAGCACCTATGAAGCTTGATTATGAAATGCATCAAGGAGAAGAGTTCAATAGGAAACAAATGTGACTGGGAGCACTAGAGGGTGGACACTAGGACTAAACATTCTATGCTTCTGGTAGTGATGATGATTTTTCCAACTTTCTTATGTGTTCTGAGCATTGTGCTGGCCACAGTAAAGGTGCTTAGCCTTGCCTTCTACTTAATTGTTATTTAAATCTGCAATTGCCTAACATTGACCCTCTAGAATCTAGATCCATCAATGTTGATTAGTGTGTATTGTGAATCACGTACTGCTGGTTGGATCCACAAAATTGCTATAATTTTTGGGTGAGTTGTATGTAAGTTGTAACCTCACATTTTTCAATTGAGTTGCACCTTCGTGGCCTCTGATGTTGATGAATCTACTGTTGATGTGTGCTGTTCCTGGAAGTCCTTTATGCACACTAATCAAAAATTTCCTTTGCAGGTGACTGATAAAAGGCTGACGTTTTTGTCTCTCGGCATCTTTTGCATCTAAAACAATTGCGACTAGCCTTCACCTACCACTGTCAATTTTTGGTACCGTATAATCTTACTGTTGTTCCAAAGGATTTGGACCCATCCTACTCAAGCCCAGTTTGTTGCTAGGTTAGTAAGCACGTTTTGCACTTAGGATTTTGTTATCTCTCATTATCCCTCATGAGTATTCTGGGAAAAATCTAACTCCGGCATGGACCCGGCACATGTACCCTCCAGAATTAGAACAAGTATCCATTAATATTTTACGATTTTTTACATCTAGAAATGACTGGAATCAGACTATTTTCAAAGGTTGTTGTATAAATCTAATAAACCTTTGAAGTTACTGTAACAATCCATTTGATCAACTGTAACATTATTCTGTAGCTAACTATTTTGTGATAGTATTTCAGTTACTTGTATAAATGTGCGCAAATAGTATTAGCACTTGTGTTTGTGTACACGAAGGAATTGGGCTTGTGGCTGCTATCTGCAAACAATACACCAGATTCTTTTTAAGTTTTTAAGTTTTCTGTTTCTTTTAACAAGTTATCCATTTAATGTCTGTTTACAACCAAACTTGGAGTTGCTATCTCAAAATCAAACTATCAACGGAAACCCCTTATCAGGGTGTGAACTGTGGAATATGATTGCATTGTACAATTTGAATGTGGCAGTCAAACATAGAAAATGTAGAATATGAGTACTAAGTAAAGCTTGTACTTTCTTTTTGTGGTTGCATTGCAACCCATGGCCACTCTACTAGTATATGTACCAGTACCGGGTGCAGGCGTATAGTACAAGCAATTTATTTAGCACTTGAGTTCCTGCTGTATACGACGACGTTGACGCTGGCTAGCTAGGTAAGTGACGCTGAATACAGTACACTGATCGGCGCGCGGTACCAAAATGGGCTGTGCTTGTAGCTAGCCAGCCTGGTAGTGGGCATCCAAAAAAAAGGAGACGACAAGAGGATTCACTTAAATTGTGCGGGCGTTATCCGATCTCATCTTTGTCTGCAGTGGATTGATTCTGAAGAGGCATATATATACGCAATTAATTACGCTTATTATTTATGGTAATTCTGCAGGACAAGTGAGATTACTTAACATGCATCGATCAAGGGCACACAGGACCAAGCATTCCTTGCAACATCGATGACATTAGCGTGGCAGGCATGCTTGGTATACTATATAGATAGAGTAAGCAAAGAAGGAAGACAAGACGCGGCGGGGCGTTACAGATGCAGAGCTAGCTAGTAGTGGAGGTGGAGGTGGAGGTGGAGGGCGAGCTAAGGGAGCATTGAATACACGTACGTACGTACGCAGATGGAGAGCGTACGATTAGGGAGGAGGAGGCCACAGGAAAAGCATGGACGCCAGAAAACTCATATGCCGCTGGCTCTGAACAGCCTCATGAGCCCGAAGGTGACGCCCATGGCCGCCAGACCTCCCACAACCACCCGCGCGCACGAGCGCGCCACGGGCGCGCGCCCCAGCACCGCGCCGACGCACCCGAACACGCCAAGCATCGCGCTCGCCACCGCGATCACCACGGCGATCCGCAGCCTGTAGTTCATGATGAACCCGGCCGCCAGCAGCGGCACGATCGCGCCCACCGAGAAGGCCAGCGCCGACGCCGCCGCCGCCTGCACCGGGCTCGGCAGGTTCTTCTCCTCCTCGCCGCCGCGCTTGCCGTCCCGCTCCAGCTGCGCGATCTCCACGTCGCGCTGCGAGCACACCGACACGAACTCGCCGATGGCCATGCTGCACGCGCCGGCCAGGAGCCCCGCGAACCCGGAGATGACCATGGCGCGGGCGTCGGACTTCACGGCGCCCACGCCCAGCATGAGCGACGCCGTCGACACGAGGCCGTCGTTGGCGCCGAGAACCGCCGCGCGCAGCCAGTTGGCGCGCTGGGCGAAGTCGAACGACTCGGCGTGCAGGGTGGCCGGGTTCTCCGCGTCGACCACGGCGAGCTTGGCGTCGTTCATGGCCATGGCACGTACGGCTTCAAGAGTCAGCTAGGCACAAGTGCAATAGGAGATGTGTGAGGAGGAGGAGTGCCAGTAGTAGCAGTAGCGTGCCGGACACACGCTTCTTGGCGTCTTTTATAGTGGTTTTCAGGGGGTTTCGATCGGTGTGTTGCGTGTGTCCAACTAGCTTACTGCTTACCTAGTGGGTGCTTGCTGCCACTGCTTATTTCTTTACTGCAAAAGTGTCCTTTTTCCTCCGGTGTTGCTCGTGGCCACCATGCCCGCCCCCATCCACGGATCCACGACAAAGCTAAGCTACCTAGATCAATCGTGTGCTTGACAATTAGCTAGTAGAATATAGATCACTCGATTCAATCCACCATGAACTTGACAACTCACAATGGACAAGGAAACACAAGGCTACCATTTGGTAAATGTGTGTGTGTGTGTGTGTTTTACCCCCCCATTGCCGTGTCTTGTTCTTTTCTGAAACTCAATGTGGACGCCGAGAAATCGCGTCTTTGGTGTTCCATGCAGAACATTTCTTGGATCGAATTTGATGTATATCGACGTCGTACATGCATGACAGACTGCACTTTCAGAGTTTCTGCTACGGGGAGCAGTTTTTCATTTGCCTTGCCAAATTTGTCCTCTTTAGTGGGCAGCTAGAAGGCAGCTGGCAGTGCAAGTATACCTGACCTGTGTGTTCACTGAAGATGGTCATGATGCTAGCTGATCAGTGTCCGCTGTGAATGCTAAAGCATAGCAAGCTATATATGGCAGGCACTTGGTGCTTTCAACTTGAAGAGACATAGGAAGAAAATATGCATGGACTCGGTCGTTGGAAGAGAGAAGAAGCTAGAACATTTATATTTGGTTCGTACGTTGAAAATTAAATGATCACTTGCAGGTGACATTTCAGCATATATGCCGGCCGTAACAGATCTTGTCGCTAGCCAAGTGTAAGAAGAGTGCATGCAACAGGAAGCTACCCAAGAATGGCATATATGTGGCTAGCTATATATGTGTATAATTTTCCCTGCAAAGTTAACTTGACAGGCCGTGGTCTTCTTATCAAGACGAAACGATATTATCTTAGGCTCTGGGCTACTCGATCACTTAAATCAGTACTTTACAACTTGAATTGCGCCTTTGAGAAGACAAGAAAACAAAAAGGCCTCGCTGCTAATTGGAACGGCATCTATTCTAGCCATCTACTACTATACCTCGTCGTGGCTTGTCAAGAACCCAATAAATCTTGCATCTCCTGACTGTTAAGAAAACCAATCACTTCTCATTTCAGAAAACCAAGTGCAGGCAATGCAAATTGGAAATTGATTGCAAGCGTCATATCGCTCTCGTCGAGACTGTTTTCTTTTTTATCCAAGTAAAAGAAAGGGGTATAGAGATATTGCTTTGAGCAGACAGAAACTTTGAAGGGAAGATGACGAGAGGAACAGCACCCCAGCTTTGCAAAAAGAGAGAGGGGGGAGAGAGAGAGAAGAAGAAGCAGAAGAGGGCCGAGTACTTGCTGGTGCTGCGATAGTGAGAAGACAAAATTAGGTCAACATAGTAGTCACACTAGGTGATACGATCGCGCGCGAGATACGATGAGTGCATCTGCCATTCAGCATCGATGCCATTGTCCAACTAATGAGGTAGAGGAGCTAGCTAGTGAGGTCATGATCGAGGTGATGGGAGAATTATTTGCGTGAGTGTGTCGGGTCGGGGGCGTCGACGAGTGATTTGCTGAATCGGCGGGCACTGGCCTTGGCCCAAGCCTGTGGATTGGAGAGCAGTCAGCTGCCATGCAAGTAACGCAGGAAAAAGGAGAACGGGAGCTAGCGTTTCCGGGGAGAGGAGAGGGGATTAATTTGGGAGTAAAATACTGGAGGGGAGTGCGGGATAAGCATGCGCTCCACACGAAAGCGGCCACTCTAATCCATCATTATGCTATCATGTCCTTATTTTTTTTCCCCCTCCCCCAGCTTTACGCAGTGGGCTGCTTTCTTCTTTCCTTGTTGATAATTGCTTGATAATTGGTCTCCCCAGTTGTTAAGCTAATGTCCTCATTGGTCACTCGGGCAGGGCTAACTGAACATACAGAAGATACAGTACTCGCCCCTTGGGTTCTTCAAGCAGCCAGTCAAACCGGTTGGACGAACTAAATAAATACCATCTTTGCTTTGCCGAGACCCACGTACGATTCGGAAGAAACGATACAGTTGCTCTGTCTCAAACGGGACAGGCAGGGACCCCCTGCCGAACAACCAACCGGAAAGACGAGTTACGCCAGCTAGCCAAGCAAGAGGCCTTTGAAATACCAAACGCGTATGCTTACACCATCCAGAAATTCCAGCTCGGTTTTCGCCATTGATGATCCATGTGGGCAGTGGTGGGAGGAGCTAGGAGATTTCTCAGAGGAGCTTAGCTTGTGTTCTGCTCGTGGAAGGAGCAGGACCTGCCTGAGCAGTGGCCTAGCATTACAGGGCCGTGGCTCTTGACGCCAGGCCCACATAGACATACTGGCCCGAACGGCCATCACAGAAAGTAACAAAGAGAAAAGACGAACCATTTGGCACGTATACGACGTAGAGAGAGAGAGTACAGCCGCAATAACAGTCAGAGACACAGCCGCAATATTGTTATAATATCTTTACTATAGTATGTCAAGGAGCATTGCTCACCTTCTCGAAACATTGTTCAGCTAGGTGGTGGGTGGTGTTAAGAAATCGGGTTCAAACGGAAAGTTTTGGTCTAAGTGAGCTCTCATCCTAGGGATGGCAATCGGGCAGCGCGGGCACGGTAGTGCTCGCCATACCCGCACTGCGACTTCGAATTTCTACGGGTATACCCGCATGGACGACGCGAAAAACCTCGCCCATACCCGCCGCTCGCGGCATACCCGCTTACCGCGAATAATTCATCACCGCTGTGGTACCCATCGCCACAGACATGCTCGTTACCACGAGCAATGCATACATCAAGTTCATCATAATTCACACATCAATGGTGCATCACGCATTCAACAACTAATAAAGTTCATCACAATTCACATATCATGTTCGACAAGACAACTAATCAAGTTTAACAAATAAAATACAAATACAAATTGACATAGTTTCTTACACATGTGGGTAGATCACGGCATCGGCGAGCAGCACAGGTGGAGCTTACCCATACCCATACCCGCTTATCCGACAGTAAGGAATTGTGCTGCTTTTATACCCGTAGGTAAAGAAAGACGCCCATACCGGGTATTCGCTCGCGGGCACGCGGGTAATCGAACACAATTGCCATCCCTACCTTATCCACCTGATGTCTATATAAAAAAGGAAAGACCCTCAACATTGTACACAATTACAAAAGAGTAATAAAAGGAGTCTAAAGTTTCATTATATATCCGTTTTAATCTATTATTCCGCTCTTATATCGTTTCGTGATTCTAAATTTATCTATAAAGTAGTGGATCGAAGTGAACTCGCAAACCAAGGGTACGTGTCCCTCGAGAAGTAGCCAAGCTGTTTCTTTAAAAGGCAACGATCTCCTGCCTGCCGCGTGGGTTCCACCTGGCGATCTGATCACCGGACAGCTGGGCCCGCCCCGGCGGGGCAAACGCGCCGCCCACGTCGCGCTTCTAGAGGACTTCCGTTAGTACACCAGACCAGCAGAGCAGTCCCGCTCGCCACCGTAGCTGACAGTTGGGTCCACCCCGTATACTTTCCCCACTTGCCAGGTAAAGTGAATTGCAAGCCACCTTTGACCCCGTAGCCTTGCGACTTCCGGCGCTACCACTCCAATCGACACGAATAAGGCCCACACAAACGGGCCCGCATGCCAGTCACAGTCAGAAAAACAGGAGTAGCAAATTAGGGTACCTCCAGTTCAGTCCCCACTGCCAAAGTGCCAAGTTGCCTTGCTCCGATAGGACGGAAGCGCCGTTTCCCGATACCCCACCGCGTCCCAGCCCCCGACTGATGAAACCCACTGACAGAGGGTCCAATACCTCTTCTTGGACCCACTTACATGCACTGTAAATAGCGAGCGGGCCGACCTACACAAGAGGACGCAGACCTACGGTACTGTATTACTCCACTATTTGGGTAGACTGAAATGACGGGAACACCCCCCGCCTCCTGGTTTCCTTCCAATACCACTCCACCATTCCCCTCGTCGTCCGCCTCGCCTCATCAGATCCCCCACCAAACCCCACCCCACCTCCCCTCGACCATGGCCAACACCGCCGCCTCCGACTCCGACTCCGACTCCGACGGCGACACCTCGCCGGCCGCGCCGATCCATCTCCTGCCGCCCGACGCTCTCCACAACGTCCTGCTCCGCCTCCCGCTGCGAGACGCCGTGGTCTGCCGCCCCGTCTCGCGCCTCTTCCACGAGACCCTCTCCTCCCACTTCCTCGCCCTCTTCCCCACCCTCCGCCTCCTCCTCCTCCGCCACCTGCGCCCCGACGGCGGCGGATGCCTCCACGCCTTCGACCCTCGCGCCGCCACTGGCTCCGTCTCCCCTTCGCCTCCTTCCTCCCCACCAATCCTTCTCCCCGTCGCATCCTCCCCGTCCCTCCTCTACCTCTGGGTTGAGGCCGCCCCTCTCCTTCGCCTCCATCCCTTCCCTCATCGTCCTCGTCCTCCACCGCCCACCCGCCCAAATCGCTCGCTGCCTGCAACCCTTCGCCGGCACATACCGCCTCCTGCCCCGCTCGGATCCGCCTGGGCACGCCACGGCACCGTCCTCGCCGGCCCGGGCGGTACGGTGCTGGTCCTCACGGAGCTCGCCGCGCTGTCCTACACCCCGTCCGGATCCGGCAAGTGGATGAAGCATCCCCTGTCGCTCCCATCCGCCGCGGAGCCCCATACTGGCCTCCAGTGCTGGCGCCGTCTTCGCACTCTGCGACGTGGGCACCCGTGGCGTAGCCAGTGGAAGCTGTTCTCCTGCCCGCTCGCGATGCTCACCGGCGGCTGGGCCCCGTGGAGCGTGCCGCGTGGGGCGATGTCTTCGAGATCCTGAAGCGCCCCGTCTCCTTGCTGGGGCCGGTGGCCGCCGCGTCCTTATGATCGGCGGTCTCAGGTCCTCATTCGCCATAGATGCGCCGTGCTCCACGGTGCTCATCCTCCGTCTAGATCTGGCCACCATGGAGTGGGATGAAGCTGGGCGCATGCCGGCCAATATGTATCGTTGCTTCACTGGCCTGTGTGAGGCTGCTGCACAGGGTAATGCCATGCCCACCGCGGCCGCAGGCGGCAACAATAAGGTGAAGGTGTTTGGGGTGATGGGAAAGTGTGGTTCGCTGGAAAGCGTGCGTGGGAAGCTGGCAATGTGGGAGGAGGACGAGATAGGGAACAGCTGTGGAAAGTGGGACTGGGTGGATGGTGTTCCTGGGTACGCTGATGGTATATACCGTGGCTTTGTGTTCGATGGTGGTTTCACAGCAATGCCTTGAGGCTGACGGAAAACATATCCCTGTCCGGTGCGTGACATCAAAATGCGCTCAAATCAAGATTTTTAATTGATCCGGAACATCTTTCTATTGCATGCAGGGGAACATTTTATTTACAGTGTACTTGGTTCTTAGCTTCATGAGATGCTTTCAATTGCTGTACTTGATTAAAGTGAAATGTTTAAAGATATTTTGGTTGTTCTTTGTTTCAGACTATAAAACACTGTAGACCTTTCTTTGTTTAGATGACAAGTTGTTGCTTCTGTAGGAACAAAATTTTAATGTGTGGTAAATTGGTAATTAGTCTTCTTGTTTTGTATGCGATATGGCCACATTGTCATGATAACTTGATATATCAATGCTGTCCGTCAGATGTTTGCTTGGAACTGTAATAGGGTTAACTTTGATATTAGTTGCCTTTATGCAAAGGAACTCACCGCCATTGCTAGAGCTGTGGGTCACTGGATTACTGGGTGATAGTGATAGCATGTTTATTTTGAGGGTTGAGAATGGTTTCAACTAATGATTCTGTTGCACAACTTGGGAGTTCTGTAATCCGCATTTTCGTTGCCCTGTCCTGTCTAGGTCTTGTTGATTGTGTGCTCATCAAGTCTCTACCTTCGACTATGATCTGACTTTCATCTTATTCACAAGGCCTTTTATTAGAAACTTGTATAATCTAAACCAAACGTTAGGTATTAGTTCTCAGTAGATTGGGGGTGGGGGGAGAAAGTATTCTTACGGTCTGCATGAATTGGGGAACCACTACTTATAAAGTAATAATACGTAGCTGTGCCCTAATTCTATTCAGTACATTGATGGAGTTCCAACAGGGGCTGACCGAGTGAGTTTTTTTTTTCAAAAGTTTCCAGTAGAGTGCCCCAATGGACATAATTTCTGGCCCACATCTCAGGACTAGCTTTTTTGGGAGTTTGAATTGCTGCTATTCCAACTTTAGTTTGTTATTTTGTATGCAATTATGCATAGCTGATCTCTTGATTTTCTGGTGCATAGTAGGTATCCTGTTACTATCAGCCTTATTTCCAAAATGAACATGAGAAACAAGATTTTTGGGTCTTATGTGCCATTTATTCAGACGATGTGCTCTTGGTGTACAGGGTGTGAACTAACGACCATTCAACATAGCGTAGGATGTTAAAGCAAAATGTAACTCAAGCATATATTTCCTTTTGGGATGTACTACTGCCAATTTAAGCTTTTATTAGGTATTATAAGCCCACCAGTGTGTCTATATTGATTATTAATGGACAATAACCATATAGATTACAGTGTGTTATGGACTTATGGTAATGATGGATTCACATCTTTCAATAGAATTTTTTTTACCAACTTTTATGCAGTTCATCATTTGGCACGCTAGAAGCCTATCACTGACTATTGGATATATATATGCAAATTAAACTCCTGAAATGCGACTGATTTATAGGGCTGTTGCATTTTTTGGGTACCTGTTGTTTGATATTCAGATTGTGCAGCTTAACTGCAATTCCATGATAATGGCATTGAGACAAATTTCACCATGTTTGATGGAGTTGTGTGAGAGCCTATGAGCTGTGAGTTTTGCACTGTTTCTTTTGGTTGCTTTCTAAGTGTTTAATTTCCGGTATCTAATGAGTATAGTTATCTGAAATATCGAAGTACTATGAATTTTTTTAGACAACTTTTTTCATTCCTCTTTTACTGTTTGCCTGTTTCTGGACAAAGCTTCTCCGTCTCTGAAAGCTGTAAATTAGTACATTTTTAGTTTGCTCTGAACAATAACTGCAATTCATTAGCAAAATTCTTAATATTTGTTAGCCCTGAGAAAGCCCTGTCAGTTTCTGTAAGATGAATGGGCACCTGTATGTTCATTGTGTACAATCTATACATCAATTAACCTGCTGCTTTCATTTTAGCAGAGAATACCTTAACGATAAACTTCCATGCTGTTGCTTTTTTAAATAACTAAATAAATTGACACCAGTTATTTCAAATTTCTTATGGATACATTATGATTATGTGGGATAGAAATATCTCAAGTAGTCATCTCTTGCCTATTTGTTGGTCATCTAGGAATTGGCCACATGTCTAGTGACGTTTCTTTCCACTTTGGGGCCTCTCATTAAGCCTTTATTTTGTTCGGCGCGCATGGGTATTTTCTCTTATTGTTTTAGTAGTATGCTGCTTGCTTGGTCAATCTTCCATTTCAGACAGTACGTTACTTGCAAACTTGTTGTGAACCTTGTGGTTGGGGGTGACATGGAAATGTTTTGTAAAACTTCATCCATCTATATATACATGACAAAAAAAATATATACTGAACTGTGTAAACACTATTCGATTTATGTATAGTTAATGGCAACATGCAAACATATGCAAGCAAATAACATTTCAAAGTCATTGCTGTGTTGCTATCATTTGAATATGAATATTATTTGTTTTGTCATGCTTGACTTTATTGAACCAAAGCCACACGGTAGTAAAGTCAGAAACTGAATCTCTCTCTCTCTCTCTGGACAGGAACTGAATCTGTGTTACCATGACTTATTAATGGGGCAGAATGTGATCTGATGTAGAAAGGTTAAAAGGAAGCAACAGTAATTAAAAAAAACAATGTGCAATGGTATTGCAGCTTAGGTAGTAGTTAGTATCAGCGACTTATGTTCGTGTGCGCTTGCGTCGTCATTGTGCGCAAAATGGATTTTTGTAGTCGTTGTATGTTAAGAGTACATGTACAGGTTTCACACGACTGATTATTATTTTAAACTTTTCTGATCTGATGTCCGCTTGGTTTGTTTGGAATATCCTCCTGTTTGTTTGGTTGCATGGTGAATCCATGACACTGCCTATCCGCTGACAATTAGACAGCGCTATCACACTTTAGTTGTTATATCTCCATGCTTATTAATAGGATAGGAGGATCTACAGTATATAGGTATCAGTAGTGATCTTCACTGTTGGATCGAAGAGGAAAGCTCTATCAATAGCTATAATATTTGTACTGCACTACGAATTCAGCTGTTGTGCGAATGCTTGCTGCAGTAGCACTGTTTATCTCTTCACAAAATACTATTTATCAATAGTAATATAGAGGATCCGTGTGGCTATTAATCTCGGTGTCGACCAGTAGTAGTACCGCCGGATGTTCATAGACAACCCTTTTTGTGCGACCTTGTGGCAACTCAGTGGTGAGCTCTGGAGTCTGGATATGGATAGGTCAGGTGCCGTTGGTGTGCAGATGCAGGAGTGTGTGGTATATACTAATCGAAATGACTCGGCAGTGGATTCTTTTCGCTGTCCGATTTGGCCACTTGATTCCGTGCTCCTCTTACCGAATCGTGGATTGGTCTATTCTGCTGGTCCGTTGGGAGTATTATTTGTCTTGCCCGTTAAGAGAGGTTGCTACTCTTGCAACTTGGTACTTTTCAGCCTCCCGAATCAAGTGCTTCGTGTTGCGGAATGGGATCCCCTGCATCTAGAGAGAAAGTACAGAGAAGCTATACTGTCATGAATAGTTGATGATCTCTGCCATTCGGTCCAATCAGAACGCAGAGGTCTATCTCAGTAGAGACACAGTGTTCTATACAGTAAAATAACCGTAGTAAGTATTTCTTGTACAGTAAAATAACCGTAGTAAGTATTTCTTGTACAGTAAAATAACCGTAATAAGTACTTCTTGTCAGGCAAAGTGTTTATATTACAGTAAAATCTCTACTGTGAATGCTTCGCCTTACCGCAGAGGATCCGGATCGTCGTGCCGCTGTCACGGCCTGTTTCTTAACGGCTGCTTACGTGGGTCACATTAGTCCCTGCGATGATTCAAGCCACCAAAGGCTGAAACCCTCTTTTGTTATTACTGCTACTCACTTTTTCACAGGCCACTTGGTTAATTTGGACATCGATACTGCTGTGTCGTGTAGTTTCTCAGTGACATTGATATCTTTTCTTTCTCTATTTGTGAATTAGATGCTTTCTCGGTGGTGGTAACAAAGCGGGCGGGTGCTTTGTGAGGATGCAATAATTCTGCACAGTTACTGTGGTATATATATTAATACCCCTATAGTGAGTGTCAAGACACAGACACAATTATACTCCACCAAATAGGAGTAACTGCCTTTCAGCAATGCGTTCCGCTCAAGGAAGTTTCACTGAGTTTATTTATTCCAACTTGATGCGTTCTGCTCGAGTGCTTGCGGCACACTGCCGACTTTACTTTGTTTTATCACTTGAAGAACAATTGAGTCCATGTCATTGCAACTTTAGAATAGAAGCTGTCGGTGGCAAATCATTCACGCTTATCGGTAATATGCCTGTGGGAGTATATACTAGCAAATTATGGCCTTGTTTGTTTGTTTGTCTGGAACACGATTTTTTTTTTCAAACAGGAAAACCCGGATTCCATTACCAAAGATAACGGAGATATCATATAACCAGCATCTGATAGTATCGCCTTATTACACTCCATTGTTTACATAATTGAAAGAGTCTCATTGTAACTTGTTTTCTGTTTTTTTTCTCTTGAAATGAACACCGAGTCATCTAAAGAAGAACAGGAAACTCAAATGCGAGAACCCAGCAAAAGAATTAGACCGTAACAGACCATAAGATGTTAGCAACCCATCAAGGCAAGCGTGCAGCCTGACGCACTGCATTTCATTCCATATATACGCTGCTTTCTTCTCCTGACTTCCTCCATCGACCAGCTAGTGACGCTATCTATACGTCCTGTTGGAGTTCCTCTAAAATAAATTCTTGATTGCGGGAAAAGAATTTTACAATGGGTAATTTACAGGTTACTCTAATCTAAACTTGGGTCAAGTCAAAACCGCAAGCTCTTGTGTGGGTTGATTGGAAGATCCATGGATGGATGGAGTTGCTACGTTCCAGATCGAAGTGAGAAGAAAACAAACTCAGTGAAACTTCCAGTTTCATGTCTTGCAGTGTCAGATCGACCGTCCCAGAATAAATAAATAAATAATAATAAAAACTACTGTTAATTTGCTCTAGTTCTCTCCATGTTTTTGCTAACCTCGACGTGACGTATCGAAACTCGAAACTGGATTGAGACCAGGCGTGGTATCTTGGATCCTGTTGCTCAGAATCTCAAGTATACTTGTGAATGAAGATTTGGACTTTGCTCTTTGCTGCCGTAGTAACGCCATTGCTTACTGACCTTGATGTCAACGATGCTACTAGTCTAATACAAGAAGATTTGGGACCTTGCTGTTGTAAATGAAGATTTGGACTGATGCGAAGGTTAATTTAGTTAGAACCTTTGAGCTGCATGCGCGGTGAATTCCTTGAGTGGACATTCGGTGTGTTGGGTGGGGCCGTTGCTGCAGCTTCTTCTTGCCTGCAGTGCACAGTACTAGTTGTTGTATTTTGAGGGCTAATTTTGTAATTTCTCAATTAGAGAAAAGGGAAAAATGTAAAAGGGAAAAATGGCGGACCCACCTGTCATTGGGAGGCTTGAGGAGGAGATAAGGGTTGAGACTGTCTCCAACCACAGCACAAACGAAGGGTTTTCCCTTTCTATGGTGCGCGCAGGACGGAAACTCCATGCGGCGGCAGGCGTTGGAGCCCCAAGCGGCAAGACAAACGAAGGGTTTTCCCTTTCTATGGTGCAGCAGCAGAAGGACGGAAACTCAGCGGCAAGAATGGCGTTGAGTCATGAGCGGCCGTGTGCCGGGCATCGGTCGTCGCAGCAGACCACGTAGCTTCCCTTTCTTCTTCCTCTTCAAAAGGCAAGAACTTCTCTCCTTTTCTTGATCCATGAAAATAAGTGAGAATCCTCTCTCCTTTTCTTGATCCATGAAAATAAGTGAGAATCCCATTTTAGTTCATCTTCTTCCCGATTTGGTTTCGATTATTGAGGCTTTGAGCCGCCACGCCCGCTGTTGAGCCCGATGTCGCAGGTGGTGAGGACCGCTTTGCGCTTTCTTGCTCCTCTTCTTGGTTGAGGTGCGGCGAGGGCTTGATCTTGTGTCGATTGAGCTGGGATTCGCTTGGCTTTGAATTGACTTGTGTGTAAGAGGAGCTTGGCTTGATGCTTGGTGCTCCTCGAGTGCATTCGCATGTGCATCTTCTATTGGTCTTGTGCGACATTCTCTGCACTCGGCCGTCTTTTCTGTGTGTCCCGAACTGCGAAGATTGACATTGTATCTCCGTCAACCTCGCCTCGGTATTCACGGTACAAGGGGACAATTGGTTTTCGAGACAATATGATTCGCATGCCTTACCCGATTCTCGCTCGGTGGCTTTGAGTGCCATCTCTGATCGTGAGTATTGTTGTTTTTAATTTTTCATATCACTTTGCATATGTGTTGTGCTAGTAGAGATCTCAAATTGTGATTGATGTGTTTGTAACTAGCATTGGGAGGATTAGTGTCACTTGTGAAATTGGATTGACAATGTTAAATCGACTTGAGCTTTGTTGATTGCATACCGTTTTTTATTCATCTCTATTGTCATAGCTTTTTACTTTTCTCGTGGTTCGGTTGCCTCTTTGTTTAATGAAACTTATTGGTATTAATCTTTAATTGAAACGTGGCATACTTTTTTCCTCTGCTATGAAAGAAAGATAAATGCTGAATTGTGGTTTCAGTTTTGCACTGTGGTATATATGTTTTCTTTGTTGGGCAAAAGTGCTTAGTGTTGTCTGTGACTATGAGATAATTCAGTTCTTATTCTTGGCATAATAGTATGGCTTTCATTTCAGCTCAAAGTCTGATTTATTTTGTCATATCTAATTAGTGAAAATTCTTGATAAAAGTGACAAGGAGGCCAATATTACATTTTTGAGCAGCCCAACATCTG
Organism: Hsuehochloa calcarea; assembly: GCA_036346395.1. Classification (NCBI taxonomy): domain Eukaryota; kingdom Viridiplantae; phylum Streptophyta; class Magnoliopsida; order Poales; family Poaceae; genus Hsuehochloa; species Hsuehochloa calcarea. Next base: position 4,008 of record JAYEVG010000072.1, on the reverse strand, counting down.
AGAGCAATAAATAAACACTTAAATCTGAGCATTATGCTGATTCTGTATGTTTATATGTCCCATCTTTTGAGCGTATTATCATGTTTATTTGACATGAAGAAATTACCTGTTTATATGTCATTTATATGTTGCTGGAAATATACTTTAATTATAACTATTGTTGCTGGAATTATATATGAATATTTGCTAAAACCGCTAATTTTACAACACTAGTACGGTCACGATGACCCACGACTTCAGCCTGCAGGTTTGTATTGTCCTGAATTGGTAGGTGTAAGGCCAAGCAAGGATTGCTGATGAGGCGACGTAACTGCAGTATAACCCCGACGGTACGGTTTGTAGCTGGGACTACGATCTTGAGGTAGTCCGTCAATCTCTATCGCTTAATTGCTTTTGAGGATTTACGCTAGGCTTTTGGGAGTCTAATGCTTTCCAAGCTTACATTAGAACTGCATAATCATACTCTCTCGCTTTCTAGTCGGACAATAAGTAAGGACCTAGTAAAATACTACAATGAACGCCGTGATAAATTAAATGATAAATTTGCTATGTGCACATTTTCGGTGGCCCTGACCTCGGACATATGGAGTGGTCGCGCTAGGAAGGATTATCTTAGAGTAGTTGCTCATTATATTAATGATGACTCGGTAATAGAGAAAATAATTATAGGTTTTAAATTAATTGATGTAGCACATAAGGTCGAGAATATTATGATCAGATTACCAAAGTCGTGGAAGACTTTGGACTTACTAACAAAATATTCTCAATTACTATAGACAATGTCACTACGAACTCTAAGGCCGCATGTATTCTTACTCCAGTCTTCAGTACATACGCCGATTCCTTTTTGCTACAATAACGATGCGCTTGTCGTATTATTAACCTTATAGTCAAATCCTATTTGAAGAGGTGGATGTATCTTAAATCTTTTCACGTGAGATATCTTTCTAGAATAATTCTAACATAAGAATAACAGCATATAAGAACTTATGTAGGGCAATGGGTGTATGTCCCAAAAAAAGTTTAGTTTGGACATGCTGGTAAGATGGAACTCTACTTATCTGATGCTTAAGAGTTTTTTTACCATATAAGAGCATCTTTTCTGTTTTATTCAAACACACTATGAGAGCATTGACGGTAGTACACTATTGACTGGACAACACCGGTTCGTTCGAGAAGATAATGCAGCTTTTATATAAAAATTATGAGGCCACTGTTGCTTTGTCCACTGTCTACTATCCAACGTCTCATATTATTGTGCATAGTATTTTATAGATTGTTACTCAATTGAAAATGTATGAAAATAACTCAATTTTACGAGAGGTTGTTGTTGGTATGAAAACTAAATACCTTAAATATTGGGGAGAAATTCCATTCTCATATGCATTTACATTTATTTTAGATCTTAGAGGTAAAATTGAAGCATTTGCTAATGTTTTTTTGATCTTCTTAGTGATGCTACAGGGCCAGGATATTCTAACTATTTTGCAGAAGTCTATTTTTTATTACAAAAGGTTTACCAAATGTATAAAAATAAGTTTCAAGGAGTCCGCTTGTAATGACCTCCAGTAGCCATCACCTCAAGTAGCAAGACGAATATGCGAGGCAAGATCTTCTGTGGCTCTTCCTCTAGGTCCAGGTTTTTTTTCTTCTACAGCGCCACCTGCTCAACCAAGAACAACCCCAAGGAGTGGGGAACTGTCGGTGTTTTAGAACCGATCTTACGTAAAGATTGTTTGATTCGGGGGGTCTCCTAGAGATGAAATCACGCAGAGCGATTGACACGGGATTTTTATACAGGTTCAGGCCTTCTCCGGGAAGAATAACAACCCTACTCCTGTGTGTGTGTGGTATTGACTGTATTCTCAACAATTAAGCCAGAAACTAAGACTATTACAAATAACAGTACTTGTATTTCTCCTTGATTGTCCTTGATTGGCTCCCCTTTTTCCCCTTGTCCTTCTGATTGATGCCTTTATATAGTCGTGAAGGAGTAGCCGTTTTCCCCTGCTGAAGAGGCGCCTAATCAAGCCAGTAATGGGCACATGATGGCAATAATTACCAGTGTAATGGCTCCTTCACGCCGTTTGACAGTTATCTTTTAGATGTAATGGGGTATTTAAGCACTATTACTGCGCAGAATAATAGTGCATGTGGACCGTCTAGATTCCTTAATCAATTGGACCCACTCGCTTGTAGGTTTTATTGATTATAAGATGGTCGTGGTTGACCTGGTTGTAGCAGGACTTACGACTGGGTACAAGTCGTAGCAGAACTTACAACTGGATTATAGTCGTAGAAGAACTTACGACTAGGTACAGGTCGTAACAGAACTTACGACTGGACAATAGTCGTAGAAGGACTTACGATCGGGTAATGGTCGAGAAGGACTTACGACCGGTGTAGTGGTCGAGAAGGACTTACGACCATGACATAGTCGTAGTAAGACTTACGACTATGGGGGTGATTGTAGGAGAACTTACAATCACTTGGTAAGCCTCTCCCTTATAAATATAAGGGGTACTTCTGGGGACTATGTGACATCATATTTACCCATAATAAGAATTATAGATAAAAGATAAAATGAGGATTATCAGATCCTCGTCATCTAGCCCCCCAGCTTCAAGTGAAAGTAACTTACTTGGTGAAGGATTTGCAAATGGTCTTACGACTATGAAAATGTCGCAGAATAATGGTCGAAGGAAAAACTCTTCGACATTTGAGTGCTACTTTGACCAGGAATTTGCTTGGTCAGGAAGGTTGCTTACGATTATCAAATAGTCGTAAAAACCCCTACGACTGTGAAGTGGTCGTAGTAGGGCGATCGGAGAAAAATTCTTTCCGATTGATACTTCATTCGACCAGAAAGATTTGGTCAAGAAAGTAATTTCGCGGAGGTGACAAAACGAACCTAATTTTCTCGAGCAGACCATCTAGGAATTGCAACCGACTCACATGCACTGCCGATGAGACGGTTCCCGGCGGTGGCAATCGTATGGTTATAAAAACTTACCGGAGTTAGACTTGGATTTTACCTTTTCCCCAAATTGCTCCCATCATTCTTGAGCTTTCGCCTTCTCCGCCAACCCTAATCGTGTCTTCTCGGCAATCCTTTCTCAATCCAAAACTTCTTGTTTCGAAAAATGGCCAAGAAAGTTTCGAGTGGGAAGAGTCGGAGATGGATGCGGCGAAGATTCAAGTCCGGTCGACGGGAAGATTCGAAGAAGGCTCGATGAAATGGCTTCCGCCATCGGACAATCTTGGCCGTCGGAAATGGGCAAATCCCGTTTTCCAAGCGCATCGTGAGTGCGGCCTCCATCGCTCGCCACCCCTTTCTTACGGTGGTACTCGAGCACTTTGGAGTGGAATTATCAATCTAGGTCCTAATTCCATTACTATGCCGAGTGTCTTCGTACCTTTGCGAGGCGCACTGGGATTCAGGCGGACCTCGAGCTTTTCCAATATTATTACGGATGGCTCGACAAACCGAATTGCTTAAAGTTGCGGTTCAAGCTCCACGACTTGAAGTCGAGGAGTATATTCGAGTTTCACTGGTCTTCATGGCGGGATGGAGGAAGAGGTGGTTTTATCGAAAGTCACCTCGTAAGATGACCTCTCTTTCGTGGGGAAGAGTCACTGCAGAAGAAATCTTCATGGGACTCAACTCCAAGATATCGGTCGGATTGCCCCTACATTCAAGCCATCAAGGATTTGAAGGAGGAGGGTTGACCGGATGGCATGTGGTGATGATTTCATCACACGCCAATCGGTCCCTTGAAGAAACGAGCATCTCCTATGTGGAGATATTCGGGAGAGGAGACCCACTGCAGACTATGACGAGGGTAAGTGAACTTCCGACTTAGCTCTCGGCTTGGTCTTTCTCAAAGTTATCTAACGTTTTTATCTGTTTACAGATCTTCCACAAGTGGAGATTGACGCTAGAGTCAAACTCGCCTGTGAGAAGTCTCCGCCACCCCGAGTGGTGATTCTCAAATCATTGCGGCTTTA